>CM061133.1:28395080-28530360 GCA_030789695.1 Scilla litardierei
CGACCGAGTGACAAACCGAAAGAAAAACAGAGAAATATTTGGTTTCGGGATCTGTCACCCCATCACACTCTGGCAAGTGGTCTTCTTCACTCGGCCGAGTAGGCTTTGTTACTCGACCGAGTGAGCTTTCTCCAAATTCCAGTAAGTCGGATGATTTTCGGGAAAAAACCCTGTCATACTCGGACGAGTGAGCTTCTTCACTCGGCCGAGTGATATTTCTCACTCGTCCGAGTGGACTTTAACTCAACGTGCTCCGGTGTCCATTTCACTTGGCCGAGCACGTTCCTTCACTCGGCCGAGTGAACTCTCTGTTCGGCCGAGTGGGCTGCTTCTATGGCTCTTTCTTCTCCTCCTCGCTTCCTCGTCGATTCTATCGAACTTCTTCCTCTTTCGCTCATCATCTAGCGCTGCTAGCTCCTCAATAAGACCGTGGGCGACGCTCTGGTGCGCGTGAAAGTCCCTTGATCTCCTTTTTGCTCTAGATCGCTCCATATTTCCTGAAATACGACAAAATAAGAAATAGTGAAAAGCAAGGTGATATCGTCGAATAATCGTGAAAAACGCAATATGGGCGATCGAAATGACATGAAAACATGTAAAAAAGGTGTAAAATAAGGAGCGATCACTCCTCCAAGCTATTCCAAGCCAAGCACACGATCCCTTACGGGCCGCATCGTTTGGGTCACCCAAAACCCTAAAAACTGCACGTTCTAGGGTTTGCTCGAAGTGGCTCAAGAGTGGAGAAGGGTGATGGAGGAGGGAGCTGATGGAAAGAGGATCTTTGGATGGTGATTGGAGGGGTTGGAGGGGGTTTGGGAGGAGTTTGGGAGGAGATCGAGTCGGATAAAAGTTTTTGAATGAGAACCGTTTCGACTGAAATGAACGTGGTCAGGTCGTTTGGAGTGTTGGGGGGCATTATATAGGCATTGGACGCGGGCCACATGGATAAATGAAACATCCGCGTGGAACGGTTCTGAAAGTGGGATTGACACGGCCACATCGACTTAGCGACGTGGCCGCGAAAACTCTATTGCACTTTGAAAAAATTTGGCCTTGGAATACAAAAAGTTTCGCAGCCATGTGGATTAAGTTAACACGACCGCGTCGATTCATCCAAAAAGGGAGATCAACACGGCCGCGTCATGTAACGGGATGCGGTCGCAAAATTCCTCTGAGAATTTTGGATTTGGGCTCAAATTTTCAGTAAGTTACGCAGCCCGTTTGAGAATGATTTAAACGGCCGCGTAGATTTGGTTAAAAGTGAGGATTTTCGCGGTCGCATTGAATGAAACGACGTGGTCGCAAAAACCTTCTGAGAAGTGTGTGTGGGCTCGACCTTACAGTAAGTTACACGGCTGTGTCGACTAAACAACACGGCTGTGTGGAATGGAAAATTTAGGGTTAAGGATTACCCCACACGACGCGGCCGTTCGTGTCATCGTTGCGTGGGCACGTCTTTTGCTCTACCTCTTATCTTCCACGCAGCCATGTGAGTTTGTATGGCACGGTCATGTGGATGCCTCTCCTCCTTACTTCTTCTTCTTCCTCCTAAAATCAAACACTTGGTTAAATTCTTGGGTTTTGGGGGCTTATTCAAGAACAAAAAATCTAGACTAACCTAGTCTAAAATGAAGATGAAAATTTAAATGAAAAATCTAAATCAAAAACGTTTGGGTTGCCTCCCAAGAAGTGCTCGTTTTAATTCGTGAGCTCGACTCCCTATATTGATGTCGTCATGTGGGTTTGAGGGTGGAGAGGTCTCGGATGCGGTCATCTCCATGTTCCTTCTTCTTGCTCAGCTCATGGTGGCTCTCCTCACTTCTTCTTCTCTTCGGGGTCAAATGGGTGTGATCGTGGCATCTTCTCCTTAAGATTCCCCTTGGAGGCTTCTTCATGCTCCTTCTTCATCGCAATCTCTTTTAGATTGGCCTCTTGCCCAATGGGGGGCTCCATGTTGTCGCTAATGAAGAGATCCTCCAAGTTTGTCTCCCTAATGGCTTCCTCAAGGAGGTCCACTTGATCTATGTGATCGACTTCAGTGAAGCTCCTTATCGACGTTTTGAGGTCGAACTCGACCTTCTATTTTCCGACATTGAGTGAGAGTCTCCCTCCCTTCACGTCGATGAGGACTCCCACTAAGGCTAGAAATGGTCGCCCTAGGATGATCGGGATGCACGGGTCTTTGAGCATATCCATGATGACGAAGTCACATGGAACCACTATCTTTCCAATTTGCATCGGAACGTCTTCGACCACTCTGAGAGGATACTTTACCAATCAATCCGCCAGTTGGAACGACATGTTCGTAAGCTTGAGCTCCCCTAGATTAAGCTTCTTGCAAATCCCTATAGGCATCAAGCTGACGTATTCCCTAGGTCGCATAAAGCGCTTGTGATCTTCAAATCTCATATGACGCACATGATTGAGAAGCTCCCCAGATCCTCCAATTTTTCCACCGCCTTCCTTTGGATAATGCACTACACTCTGCAGATAGCACCACTTTCTCCTGCCTACTACCCTTAGTGATTATCTCCTTCAGAAACTTGGCGTAGGTGGGTATCTCGGAAATTGCGTCGAGGAAGGGGATGGAAATGTTCAGTTGCTTCAGGAGCTCAAAGAATTTCCCGTACTTCTCGTACAATTTGGCTTTTGCTAGTCTTGATGGGAACGAGATCCTTGGCATGTAAGTCCTGGGAGGCTTGTCAGTGGGCTGCCCATGCTCCTTTACTACCTCCTTCTCCTAGGAGGGGTTGGGATGCGGAGGCTCTACCTCCCGCTCATCTTCCTTGTGACTTCTAGATCCAAGCTCAACGTGAGCTTCTCCTTCCACCTCAGATTCTTTCTCCACAATGGGCATGGCGGGGCCATCAAATTTCATCATGCTCCTTAGTGTGATGGCATTGATGTGCCCGCGGGGGTTCTCTTCAGCTTGCCCTGGCAGCTTCCCTTGTGCCTTAGAGAGTTGGGAAAGCTGTTGCGCCATTTGCGTCATGGTGGTTTCCATAGATTTCTCGCCCGACACCAGCTGATGTGTGGTAGACGCAAGTTGCAGCGTCGTTGTCATCAATTGCTGGATCGAGCTCTGGAAGTAGTCGTTCCGTTGGCTTTGGGTCCAGATATGACCCTCAATTAGCACTTCTAAACTGGATTTCTGGATGGTGGGTGCATTCATAGGGGGCCTCTAGCTGAAATTCTGAAACTATCCCTAAGGAGGCGGAGTCTGGAACTCTTGGGGCTTCTGAGGGTACGGCAGAGGGGCTTGCAAACTCGGAGTTCGGTATGAAAAGTTCGAGTGGTTCCTCCACCCTTAATTGTAAGTCCTGGAATACAGATTGTTCGACGACCTCGGATTGCTCATGTATAAGGCGTTTGCTTGCTCAATGGTCATATTCGGAGGGGCTACCATGGGTGAAAAGCATTCGGTGCCCTGGTGCCCCTGCACACCACAAATTTCACAAACTGCTGTCGTAGGCGGTTTAGCAGCACCGAGTCCAATGAGAGAAAGATGTTTAGTCAAGGCATCAAATTTTGCTGAAAGTAGTGATACATCGTCAACGTCATACTTACCTCCCCTCGCGGAGGTGCTTCTCTCATTGCTCCAGGACTCATTGTTTTCTGCCATGGCTTCTAGCAGTCTCTTTGCTTCAGCTGGGGTCTTGCTCATTATAGCACCATTCGTGGTGGCATCGATATACATCCTTATCGGTGGCGTTAACCCGTTGTAGAAGGATTGAATAAGAAACCAGTCTGGCACGCCGTGGTGGGGGCAGATTCTTTGGAGGTCCTTAAACCTCTTTCAGGCTTCATATAAAGACTCTCCCTCCGACTGCTTGAAATTGGTAATTGTAATGCCTTGCTAAGCAACTACACAAGTACTAGAGGGGGGGTGAATAGTACTTTAAAATAATTAAGAGGCTAATTCCTAATTACTTGCAAACTCTACCCAACAATGCGGAAAAGTAAATGTTTGACAACAAAGAAACAATCGCAAACAACGATATTACTGGGTTCAGATCCACCCAAGTCTCCCCGACTTGTTCCCGGTGATCCTACGTCCCAACCACCCGGATCCCCTCCGGATACTTGAGTTAGAAATCCTAACTCAAGATTTCCACTATGAAATACTTGTGAAAAACCTTCACAAGTCAAATCATACACAAAGTAATTTGTGACTCCCACAACCCGGGATCATAACCACACTCTCACAACCGAGAGTGAAACTTACAATATGAAAGTAAATGAAATAGAAACTTCTTACCGACAAAATACCTATGCCTTGAGTAATGCTTACGAATTAGGGCAAGGATGATTTTGAGGAAGAAGAAGTGGCACCAAACCCTAGCTCCAAGATGTAGATCAGCGATGGAGAGCTACGGGGATGTTGGTGACCTAGAATCAAGCACTTGGCTTGGAAGGCTTCACACTCAATGAATCTCTCTTTGGAAGTAAGAGTGAGGAGAGATTATTGAATGGAATGAAAGAGCTTTGAATGAGCTTGGAATGATTTCTCTTGATCTCTAAACATGCAATAATTTCAGCCTTGACTGCAATGAATGCATCCCATCAAGTATTTATAGGATAGAGGAGAGAGAGAAAGAAATTCGAGTCATTAAATACTCCAACGGCTCTTTTCTGAACTCAACTAGTCGGTCAAAGAACAACCACCGACCGACTAGTTCATCAACTAGTCGGTCGGTCATTTAACGTAGACCGACTAATGGAAGAACAGCCAAAAGGTCGAAGCACAGACAAAAGGAACTAGTCGGTCCAAGAAGAGTAACTGACCGACTAGTTTCACAACTAGTCGGTCGGTTACTTAACTGAGACCGACTAATAGATAAAACTGAAGTCTGAGCACAAATTGATTTAGTCGGTCCAAGAACAAATGTTGAACGACTAATTCACCAACTAGTCGGTCGCCAAATGAGCATAGACCGACTAACGATAAACAGTAAGTTAGGTGAAAATTGGCATGTACAGTAAAGCTAAACTAGTAGGTCCAAGAAGAAAAGTTGACCGACTAGTTCATCAACTAGTCGGTCGCCAAATGAGCATAGACCGACTAAAGATAAACAGTAGCTCAGGCTCAAAATTGCATGTAAAGGAAAAGCTCAACTAGTCGGTCACAGAAGCATCACTGACCGACTAGTTCACAAACTAGTCGGTCGGTGAGTCAACTTAGACCGACTAACTGTAAACAGTAAAGAGCTTAGAATTGACTGACAAAAACTAGTCGGTCCAAGAAGCTTTACCGACCGACTAGATCACCATCTAGTCGGTCACTTCTTCTTCTTGAACCAACTAACATGCACAAGAAGTCGCGAATCGAAGCGCGAAGCTTCGGGAAAGTTTGTATGGACTTCTACTAAGATCCTAGAGCTAAGATATGAGCATTATGAAGATTTAAACCATAAGACCTACTCAAGGCTTAACATTCTACGAAAGAAGCTTAAAGACTATAAATAAAACTTGACGATACCGTCTTCAATAGCTTCAATCGAATCTTCATGACTTCTAAAATGGTCCATAAGCTTCCACGAAGCTTTAGGCATACGATCACGTACTTTGAGAAGTCTCGAGATGTCGCTTTGGATGTTCATATGAATTTGGCGACGATCTCCATAATTGCGCTCACAAATTGTTAGTTCACGATATATTTATGTTTGTTCATCATCCAAAACCAAATCCGGGGAGTCCAATATCCAACATTCTTCCCCTTTTTGGTGATGACAAACCAACATAAATAATAATCAACAGTAATGATTCAAATGAAATTTACTTACCCCCCCTGCATTGATGACACGTTAATTCCAAATTAAACAATAATAATACGCATCAAGCAGACGAGTAAAGTATATAAATGAGAATCGATTATTGAAATATCGAATACCAAATGTTGGTTATTGAAATATCGGATTTGAAAATTCATTTATATATCTTAACTCCCCCTGAATCTAACATATCAAATTAGATTCTTGGAAAAATGCTCTAAATTTTCATTTAGCACATCGTTATTATTATATCTCTCCCCCTTTGGCATAAGCAAAAAGAGCGGGAGGAGAACAACGACAACAACAATGGCTTCAAATAAAAAGCACGGGAGTCGTAGAATACGACCATGACTCAAGTGACACCAAAGAAAAATACGAAAGAAATCAAGGCGTGTCAATGAGACCAAAGTCGAAAATCGGTAAATAAAATCATCAAAACTCAAATCAATTTTACGGATTGAGTTATGGAATATACTCTCCAATATCAACATTCTTGGTTAATTTAGTGCATGGAAAACAATTCTAAGTTTCCATAGAAGAAATTTCTATTAAACCAAGTTAATATCGTCGATCGACGAAATCAAACATCAGAGATATAAACGAAATTATAAATTGTGCACAATAGAATGAAATGTCAACTGTGATGTTTATATATATAAAATATGAACCAGAGTACATCAAAAGTATACATCACTGACATACAAAACATCGATCCAACGATCGGGGCACACAAAACTACATCAAAATAGCACACACGACATCAGAATGTCACAAAACATACAACATCATCAGAATACATCATCATACATCCAAAAGTATCAAAATACATCAAAATGATCCAGAACCCCACTCTATCCTACCCAAACTCTCTCACACTAGATGTATCATCCAAGGAGCATCGGAGAGTCCTCAAAGAAGCTCAAGAGGAAGCGGCAGGATCTGCAACAGCAGCAGGCTCTGCAGGAGAAGTGGTGGTCACATGAACATCTGGAATTTCAACGGGAGCGACGGCAGAAGTGGCAATCTCTGGAGCAGCAATAGTAGTGGCCTCAGGAGCACCAGTCAGAGTATCCATCGCAGGAGCGGTGGCAACATGTGTGCTCTCGGGGGCACCAGCAGACGAAGCAGCAGCATCATCACCAGAAGTGCCCTCGGGGGCACGAGTGGAAGCACGAGCAAGCTCCTCAATGTCCTCCTCATCCAACTCATCCTCATCAGAAAAAGACGGAGGAACCTCAATATCAAGGTGACAAGCTATACGGCAGAGAATCTCCTCAGAACGAGCCTGACGAGACTCCAAACGACGCAGAGAACGAACGAGCTCGGCGAGAGTGGAAGAGGGAGCAGCTGAGGCAGAAGCAGAGGCTGACGCTGAAGGTGTCTTCCTCTGAACGTGACGGAGCGCCGCAAGAGACTTCTTGACGGCCGTCGCGTTCAAGTGAGGACCAAATGGACGCTCATCGTCAGGAGGCAATGTGACACGGAAGTGACGGAATACCAGAGTCAACAAGCACGGGAAGGGGATATGAGCCGACTTCGTGGGCTTGCGAATACACTCGAAAGAGTCCATCTTATCGAGTATAATGCGAGCCCAGTTAATCAAGCTCCCCATGAAAATAGCATATATCAACTTCAAGAAAGGCTGGGACGGTAGAGATGAGGAGCTGTACTTGGGAAGCAAGCACGACTTCAGAATCAAATTTAGGACCCAGGCGATAGGCTTGAAGGATTTGGAGGGTACGCCAATCATGGCGGGGGGAATCTCATGGAAGATCTAAGAGAGGACGGCCTGATCAAGGGAGGTGATATCATCGACAGAAATGTCAGAGGGGAGGAGGCCAGACGAGGAGATACCCAAAATCTCTCCTAAGATTTCTGCTGTGAGGACTATAGGAGTCCCCAAAACAGTCGTCTCAACAGAGTGGGTCCCATCGTACTGACCCCGGATCCTATTGGCATAGAAAAGTTTTACTAGGCGAGGGTAGGGGTGAGGGTTCGCCTTCGGGTCATATCGAAGGTAATCGAGTAGACCGGAGGACGAAAAAAGATCGGCGAGGCCTAGGAAGTCACTAAACTGGACGAAATGCTCCAGAAGCAGTGGGCAGTGTTCGATACGGTTGTAAGCCGCGAGACACATAGGGTCGTCGCGACACAACGAGATATCGACACCGCCAACCGGCATCGGAGCCTTTCCCTTAGGCTTACGGGTAGATGTACGTGGTCAGGAGCTAGACTCAGGATGGCTAGGAGGAGTGGGTTCCCTATGAGTCTCAGGCTCGGGTATGAACTCGGTATCGGAATCGGTAGGAGTATGGAAAGAAGAGCGAGATGCAAGTTCCTTAGGCATGGGCTTAGGCTTGGGCTTGGGTTGAGCACGGGGCTTTGCTTTCGTCGTCCTCTTACGCTTAAGAGGAGGCGAAGACGAAGAGGGTTCGGTAGGCTTCGAACGGTGTTTCGGAGGAGGGGGGTCCGAGGGTGGCGAATCGACGTTCATAGGCGAAGGGCCAGAGGGAGTGATCGGGATACGTGTACGAGCCATAAGCGCGGCACGACACAAGAGATCGGAATGAAGCCCTAAGCACAAACCCTAGAAATCGAAACCAACTAGAAATGAAACCCTAGCCGCTGAAAATCTAACCCTAGAGAGCAAATCCGAACCCTAGGAAGCTAGGAGAGGGAGGAGAGTCACCTAGGAGGAGAGGGCAACGGTCGGCGATGGCGGGTTTGGTCGGAAAACGGCCGGGCACGATGGAGAGGGAGGAGGAAAGTCGAAGGGTCAGGGGGGGTTTGGCTGGAGAGAGGGGTTTTTGATCGAATAAAAGAGATAATAGTCGGTCGAGATGACTAAATAAGTCGATTAGAAGCCAAAAGACGCAATTGCCCCCGTCACAACTAGTCGGTCACAGTTCAAGCACTGACCGACTAGATCACGATCTAGTCGGTCGGTCAATGAGCTTGAACCGACTAGTTGCAAACAGTGACAGAACCCAATTTAACTGACAAGAATTAGTCGGTCTAAGCTCATCCACTGGCCGACTAGATCTTAATCTAGTCGGTCGGCCAATGAACTTGGACCGACTAAGAGAGTCCAAAAATTTTAGAATTTGAAAATTTGATTTCTCTCCGAATCACACTTGGATGAAACATCAAAATACTCTCATTAATCATTATACTACCCCATTAAACATCGAAAATCTGAAATTTGACGATTACGCACAAATCGAGCGAAAATTCCGAAAATTCAACAAAAATCCGGAAAATTTCAATACTTCAAGCATGAGCAAATATAACGAATAGAATAGCATGCAAGAATATTGAATAAAAATGAATCCTATATCTCGGATTCAACCATAATCCCCAATTCTCGACGTAACCGCACAAAGGAGTCCTCCTTTAGGGGTTTCGTGAAAATATCGGCGATTTGCTTCTGGGTTTCAACGTACACTAATATGATGTCCTTTTTAGCAACATGATCATCTAAGAAATGGTGTCGGACATCTATGTGTTTCGAACGGGAATGGTGTACCGGGTTCTTGGAAAGACATATTGCACTTTGGTTGTCCACCATGATAGGGCAAGTATCACAGTTTATACCAAAGTCTTTAAGTGTGTGTCTCATCCAAAGAACTTGAGCACACGCGGCACCGGCGGCAATGTATTCCGCCTCGGTGGTTGAAAGTGATACGGAATTCTGCTTCTTAGAAAACCAAGAGACAAGAGAATTTCCTATAAAATGGCAAGTGCCACTAGTACTTTTCCTGTCGGATTTGCATCCCGCATAATCGGCATCACTATATGAGATTAACTCATATGTGCTAGATTTTGGATAAAGTAATCCAAAATCAAGTGTATAACTTAAATAACGAAAAATACGTTTTACCGCTACTAAGTGAGACTCCTTAGGTTGAGACTGATAACGAGCACATACGCATATGGCAAACATAATATCGGGCCTACTTGCGGTAAGATAAAGTAAACTACCTATCATACCTCGATATAGACGAATGTCTACATCCTTACCGCCCGTATCCTTATCAAGATGCGTAGTCGTGCTCATTGGAGTCTTTTTCCTGGAGGCATTCTCCATTCCAAATCGCTTTAGCAACTCCACCGTATACTTCGTTTGGTGGATGAAGATTGCATCGTCCATTTGGTGAATTTGGAGACCTAAGAAATATTTGAGCTCACCCATGTGGCTCATCTCAAATTGATCCTTCATCACATTAGAAAACTCTTCGCAAAGAGCAAAGTTAGTAGCACCGAAAATGATATCATCAACATATATTTGAACTAAAATTATATCATTATTCGAATGCTTAACAAAAAGTGTAGAATCGGCTTCTCCCATTTTAAAATTCAAATCCAAAAGAAAATTCTTTAGGCGATCATACCAAGCTCGAGGAGCTTGTCTCAAACCGTAAAGTGCTTTCTTTAGTTTAAACACATGATTTGGAAATTTTTCATTTATAAAGCCCGGAGGTTGAGAAACATAAACTTCCTCAACGACATCTCCGTTTAAAAACGCACTTTTTACATCCATTTGAAATAGTTTGAAATTTTTATGGCATGCAAAAGACAATAATAATCTAATTGATTCTAATCTAGCTACCGGAGTGAAGGATTCTTTGAAATCAATACCTTCCTCTTGACGGTAGCCTTGAGCAACTAACCGAGCTTTGTTCCGGACGACGACATGGTTTTCGTCGGTCTTGTTCTTGAAGATCCACTTTGTCCCTATGACGGTGTGGTTCTTCGATGGCAAAGGAACAAGCTCCCAAACTTCATTCCTCTCGAATTGAATGAGTTCCTCCTCCATGGCTAAGATCCAAGTACTATCTTCGCACGCCTCATTAATATTCTTTGGCTCTATCGAGGAGGCAAAGGCACAATGAGCGAAGTAGTTCACTTGCGATCTCGTCTTGACACTATCATGGATATTGCCAATGACTTGCTCATGAGGATGGTCACGAACGGTATGAAGCCGTTTGGAAATACCTTGATACTAGGAACATTCTCAACAACTTCATTAGACGGGTTAGTCTCAATAGAATCAATAGAATCATTAGAGTTAGAATTACCAATTGAATCACATAAGACATCCATAGAGTCATCATCATTAGTAATTCTCGTTGGAACAAATCCTTCATTAAATGAAACATGAAGCGATTCCTCGATCGTTGAGGTTCGTTTGTTGTATATCCGGTAGGCTTTGCTACGCGAAGAATATCCAACAAAAATCCGCTCATCGGATCTTGGATCGAATTTGTCCAAACTACCATACGTGTTCTTAATAAAACATTTTGAACCAAAAACACGAAAATGTTTAACTTGAGGCAACCTACCAAACAACAATTCATAACAAGTTTGTTTAGTGCCGGGCCTCAAAAGTATCCTATTAAACACATAGCAAGCGGTGTGTACCGCTTCCGCCCAAAATTGATGGCCAAGTTGGCTATCATCAAGCATCGTGCGAGCACACTCCACTAGCGTCCTATTCTTTCTCTCAACTACACCATTTTGAGGAGGTGCGCGAGGGAATGAAAAGGTGTGTGTAAAACCAACTTCATCACAAAATGTCTCAAAAGACTCATTCTCAAATTCACCTCCATGATCACTACGAATAGTGACAATGGTGGTTCTTAAGAGATTTTGTACTTTCTTAACAAAAATTGTGAAGTTTTCAAAAGCTTCATTTTTATTACATAATGAAAATACCCAAGTAAACCTAGAAAAGTCATCAACGATGACAAGTCCATATCTAGCATTACCTAATGAAGCAACTCTAGTTGGCCCAAATAAATCTAGATATAATAGCTCTAGAGGCCGCTTAGAAGAAATGCTTTTCTTAGGTTTAAATGAAGATTTTGGAAGCTTGCCTCGTTGACACGAGTCACAAAAGCTTTTCTTTTGAAAGACAAGCTTAAGGAAGCCTCTAATAGAATTTAACTTGGAAAGCTTAAAAAGTGTTCCAAAGTCCACATGACAAAAACGTCGATGCCATAAGTGTTGTTCACTTGTGTTGGCAATAAGACATTGTTCATGTGATCTTGGAAGATCTAGGATATATATATCCTTATGGCGTGTGCCGGAAAACAATAATTCATTATTATCTTTTCTTAAAATATGGCACATTCCTTTCGCAAAGTTAACTTTGTAACCTTTGTCACAAAGTTGACTTATTGAAATAAGATTGTGGTTTAATCCTTTAACAAGGTAAACATCACATATAATGGGTTTAGAAGGATTACCCACTTTACCAACACCTATGATGGTTCCGCTCTCGTTGCCTCCAAATACGACGCGATTTCCATTTGCAATGGGAACCACTCCGGAGAGCAATTGAGCGTCACCCGTCATGTGTTTTGAACACCCGCTATCGAGTATCCAATTCCCCTTGGAGCTAAATTTAAATTTGTTGCTCCTTTTCTTTTTCTTATCCTTGAGTACCTAAAGATAGAAAATTTCATATCATGGTACCCAAGGTCATTGGGTCCAAAAGATTAGACCTTTGGAAGCCAAGTCCAATTGGACTTAGACTTCCCCACATAATTTCTACTATGCACAACATCCGAAAAATAAGCATTCATGTAAACTTGTTTTTCATCCATGCCTGTGTCCTTTGGGCTCCAAATTGTGAATATTTTGGGAGCCCTCATCCTATTGGGTGCATGCATGCGTTGTTGGTTTCTACGTGATGCATGTCATGGATAGGCATAAGGAACATGATGGAATGGTGCATGTGGATAGTTATTTATACGATGATGTGGGTGAACATATGCATGTGGAGGAACACGTTCGTGAGGGTGTCTCACATGGTGTGCACGTGCCCGTGAACGTGTAGCATAGAAATCATCATATGTGTGAGCCGGTGGAGTAGGACGTGTGTTCCTACATGGCATAGTATTGGTGTACATATAAGCATGCCCCTTCTTTGGAGGTCCACCCAAAGTGGGTTTCTTTCCGAAAGAGGGTGTGGACGAGGTGGAAGCATCATTGGTAGATGAACTACCAATAGAGTGTTTGCTACCACTCGTTGAGTCACCGGAAGTTGGCCTAACAAAAGTAGTGACCGATTTGGATGAACTTCCTATCGTATACCCCAAGCCAATGTGGTGATTGGCCGAAAGTAAGTCACTTAGGATTTTATCCAAATGGTCCTTACCCTTATTGAATTTGTTAATTCGGCCTAATGTGTTCTCATATTTCTCGGTGAGAGAACGCATAGAAGCATCCAAAGTGGATACTTGCAATGTGAGCACATAAACACGAGATTTAAGATTCTCATTCTCAATACTCAAAGTCGAGTTTTGAGAAGTCAAATCCGCTATCTTGTGTTCCTCCGGATCTTCAATGCTAACATGTTCAAGTTGAGTCTTGAGATTAACAATCTCGTTCTTCAACCCTTCAACAACGGTGTCGTTGTTGGTGATGATAGTTTTTAGGCGAGGTTTGAATGCTAGCTAAGTCATCTTTTACTTTAGTATACCTATTTACTAATTTAGTATACTTAGACCACAATTGAGAATTAGCATTCCTAAGGTCATCCATAGTTACCTCATCGCCTTCGTTATCGCTATCATCAGAAGAGGAAGATCCTTGATCATGCTCCTCTCTTGCCATGAAGCACAAGTGTGCTTGCTCCACTTGCTCATCGTCCGACTCTCCGCTTGAGGAATCCTCGGATTCGGTGAATGTTGCCCCGACAAGACCCTTTTTGTTCCCTTTCTTGTACTTCTTGGACTTGTCGTACTTCGGCGCCTTCCACTTCTCCTTTTGCTTGTTTAGAGGACACTCCGCTTTCATGTGTCCTGGCTTGTTGCATTTAAAGCACAAAGAAGAAGAGGCGTTAGATGAATTGAACTTCGATTTGTTTTTGAAGTTACCTTTCCGGAAGAACCGGTTGAACTTCTTGGCCATGAGTGCCATGGACTCCAAGTCCAACTCGTTTTTCGAGTTCTTATCATCGGTTGATGTGGAAGTAGATGGAGCGGACTTGAAAGCAATAGCTTTCTTCTTTGGCTCTTCTTGTTGTAGGTAAGACTTCATCTTTTCCTGCAACTTCAACTTGATATCCTTGCGTACCTCATAAGACATCAAGGTACCCATTAGTTGAACAACGGTATTTTTGTTCATATCGTTACCTTCCTCGATGGCGAAGGTGCGCTTTTCCCAACTAGAAGGAAGTCCTTCTATAAGCTTCGAACATTTCTCCTTTTGGGTGTAGGATTTGCCGAGAGCCTCTAACTCGTTTATGATGTCGACGAAGCGAGCATAATACTCCTTCATCTTCTCACCCTGTAGCATATGAAACATCTCGTAATCTTTATTAACTACAACGAGTTTAGAGTCTCTTACCCTACTCGTCCCTTTATGTAATATGAGGAGGGAGTTCCATATTTGATATGCACTCTTACATGTGCATATCTTGTTGAAATCCTCGGGCTCCAAAGCACATTGCAAGGCGTTCATTGCCTTGGCATTGCTTACCTCCGCGGCGACCTCTGCGGGAGTCCATTTCTCGAAATCTTCTTCGGTTGGCTCGACATATTCCTTCATCGTGGTCCTCCATAGTGAAGCACTCCGGAGGAAGGTTTCCATCCGGCATTTCCAGTACCCGTAGTTGGTACCATTGAAGAATGGAGGCCTCGTTGAGGAATGTCCTTCCATTACCGAAGACGTTCCTTCACGGTTCTTGAAGGTGCTATAGTCGGAAGGTGGACGAACGGTCTTGTTGTCGTTGTCAGACATAGCTATAGACTTGGCTCTGATACCAAATGTAATGCCCAGCTAAGCTACTGCACACGTACTAGAGGGGGGGTGAATAGTACTTTAAAATAATTAAGAGGCTAATTCCTAATTACTTGTAAACTCTACCAAACAATGCGGAAAAGTAAATGTTTGACAACAAAGAAACAATCGCAAACAATGATATTACTGGGTTCGGATCCACTCAAGTCTCCTCGACTTGTTCCCGGTGATTCTACGTCCCAACCACCCGGATCCCCTCCAGATACTTGAGTTAGAAACCCTAACTCAAGATTTCCACTATGAAATACTTGTGAAAAACCTTCACAAGTCAAATCATACACAAAGTAATTTATGACTCCCACAACCCGGGATCACAATCACACTCTCACAACCGAGAGTGAAACTTACAATATGAAAGTAAATGAAATGGAAACTTCTTACCGAAAAAATACCTATGCCTTGAGTAATGCTTACGAATTAGGGCAAGGATGATTTTGAGGAAGAAGAAGTGGCACCAAACCCTAGCTCCAAGATGTAGATCAGCGATGGAGAGCTACGGGGATGTTGGTGACCTAGAATCAAGCACTTGGCTTAGAAGGCTTCACACTCAATGAATCTCTCTTTGGAAGTAAGAGTGAGGAGAGATTATTGAATGGAATGAAAGAGCTTTGAATGAGCTTGGAATGATTTCTCTTGATCTCTAAACATGCAATAATATCAGCCTTGACTGCAATGAATGCAGCCCATCAAGTATTTTTAGGATAGAGGAGAGAGAGAAAGAAATTCGAGTCATTAAATGCTCCAACGGCTCTTTTCTAAACTCAACTAGTCGGTCAAAGAACAACCACCGACCGACTAGTTCATCAACTAGTCGGTCGGTTATTTAACGTAGACCGACTAATGGAAGAACAGCCAAAAGGTCGAAGCACAGACAAAAGGAACTAGTCAGTCCAAGAAGAGTAGCTGACCGATTAGTTTCACAACTAGTCGGTCGGTTACTTAACTGAGACCGACTAATAGATAAAACTGAAGTCTGAGCACAAATTGATTTAGTCGGTCCAAGAACAAATGTTGAACGACTAATTCACCAACTAGTCGGTCGCCAAATGAGCATAGACCGACTAACGATAAACAGTAAGTTAGGTGAAAATTGGCATGTACAGTAAAGCTAAACTAGTCGGTCCAAGAAGGAAAGTTGACCGACTAGTTCATCAACTAGTCGGTCGCCAAATGAGCATAGACCGACTAAAGATAAACAGTAGCTCAGGCTCAAAATTGCATGTACAGGGAAAGCTCAACTAGTCAGTCACAGAAGCATCACTGACCGACTAGTTCACAAACTAGTCGGTCGGTGAGTCAACTTAGACCGACTAACTGTAAACAGTAAAGAGCTTAGAATTGACTGACAAAAACTAGTCGGTCCAAGAAGCTTTGCCGACCGACTAGATCACCATCTAGTCGGTCACTTCTTCTTCTTGAACCAACTAACATGCACAAGAAGTCGCGAATCGAAGCGCGAAGCTTCGGGAAAGTTTGTATGGACTTCTACTAAGATCCTAGAGCTAAGATATGAGCGTTATGAAGATTTAAACCATAAGACCTACTCAAGGCTTAACATTCTACGAAAGAATCTTAAAGACTATAAATAAAACTTGACGATACTGTCTTCAATAGCTTCAATCGAATCTTCATGACTTCTAAAATGGTCCATAAGCTTCAACGAAGCTTTAGGCATACGATCACATGCTTTGAGAAGTCTCGAGATGTCGCTTTGGATGTTCATATGAATTTGGCGACGATCTCCATAACTGCGCTCACAAATTGTTAGTTCACGATATATTTATGTTTGTTCATCATCCAAAACCAAATCCGGGGAGTCCAATATCCAACAGTAATCTCATTGCGAAGCTTAGCTGTTTTTCTTGGAGGAAAGTATTTCATTAGAAAAGCAAGAGATAAGCTGCCCCCATGTAGTGAACGTGTTGGGATTGTGACTCCTAAGCCAATCTTTGGCTTTATCCCTAAGTGAGAAAGGGAATAATCTCAGCATGGTGGCATCATTGGTGACGCCATTTATCTTCAGCGTGTCCATCTTCTCCAAAAAATGTTGAGATGGTCGTTTGGATTCTCCTTCGGGGCTCCTGAGAATTGGTCCCTTTGTACGAAGTCAACCAAAGATGGTTTGAGCTCGAAGTTGTTTGGCTCCACCACCGGCCTTTGGACGCTAGATGTTGATCTATTGTGGGGCATGGAATAACCCAGGAGCGACCTAGCCGCCGGTGGTGGTGGTGGTGGTGGTGGACCATTCTCGGGGTTGAGTATTTCATGCATCGTCTCGAGGGCTTGTCTCCTCCTCCTTTCGGTGTTAAGCCTTCTTGCAGTGGCTTCGATCCCTGGGTCTAGTAGACACAAATCTACAATGCCCTGAGATCTTATGTGCATGCAAAAAGGGCTACACCAAAAAGAAACGTTAAAAGCACCAAGAAGCGATGAAAAAGGAAATATGAACAAAAACAAAGAAAAAGAAACACGTAGTCTCTCGACAAAGACTAAAACCAATATCAAATCGTGCCTCCCTGACAACGACGCCAAAAAGCTGATCATCTCCCAAGGGAGCAATGCTAATAAAACCGCAACGCACGGGTCGTGTGTAGTCGTTAACGGGTCGAACACGAGGAGGCGGTCAGTGAGTATCAATTTATGGGTCTTCGAATGAAAGCTACACAATAAAGTCAGTGATTAGTAGGTGAAAATGGGAAAAGTGTGGATCAATGGATAAAAACTCTAGGGTATGGGGAATCCTTGCCGTTGGACTAAGGTTAGGGTTAGACTAGTAATCAACCGGTTACCGGGTTCATTGGGACTTGGGAGAGGTCGTGTGACCTAAGGGCATTCGCCTATCCCCCACTGTCGTGATGCATGATAGGTTATTCGATTATGTCATGTCATATCCCCCACTGTCGCGATGCAATGATAGGCCAACCCAACCTATACCGATGTCAGTGGTCTCCGATGCATCGGTGTACGTTGGGTGCATTACACTCGACGAATATCCCCAATCTTCCCCCGTCCACAGTGGCATTCGGGGATTAGACATACATTGGGAGAGCTCTAATCGATGCCTAACTCTCATCAGCCACACTAATAGTATGGATCATCGTAAGGATCAGATCACCGGATTGGTCCCGACTTTTGGTCGGCGGCCAATCCGATCGCCCCGAAGGGAAGGGGTCGAATCACGACGACAATAATCATCCCAATATACCCCTAATCTCAATTAGCCCAGTAATTAAATTAATTAATTAGTTCAACCCATAGCCCTAATACATTGGGGTTCATCCCATTGCCCTAGAAGGAAACTACTCACTAACCATTACAATGGAAGGGATTCCTAGCAATGGGTAAGCATCTAAAGCCATAGATTCGGATTAGGTTAGCAGTAGATGGAAAAACACGGCAATAATAACAAAGAGAGAAAGTTTCTATTAAGAAAGGTTAAACTATTACACTAATAATCAATAAGAACAATGAAAATAACAAAGAAGTAGAGTTTAGAATCCTTACAAACTTCCCAAAACATAGAAAATAACATAAAAATGTCTGAAAAGAAGATTCCTCTCGCATGAGGATGAATAGGCGCTTATATACGCGCGCCTAAAAGACCAAAATAGCCCCCAGAATTCTCCCTAACCGCCTCAGAAAGTTGGTCTGACGCGACCGCATTGAAAACGACGTGGTCGCATCGATCCCTTGCACGAAATGGGAAATGGGGCTTCAGCGACACAGTGGTGTCATTAGAGATGCAACTGCATCGAAAGCAGCTATGCGGCAGCGTCGTATTTGCTGCAGTCGCGTCGATGTGCTTTTGTCTTTGTAAAATCGCGGACGCGTCGTCTTCGTCTGCGCGGGCCGCGTAGGCTTCAGATTCTCAATCTTTATCTCTTCTGACGCAACCGTTTGGTTGTCTTCGATGCAGCCGCGTAGATGTCATCTCTAATGCAGTTTGACGCAGTCATTTGGTATATGATGACGAGTCGTGTGGGTCTCAGTTATTCACAAAACTTTCTTCCCTTGCACCAATTGACCCCCGGGCTTCGCTTCTTTTTCCTCTTTGTGCTAAGATCTTGCCATATGGTCCCTAATCGGCACATATTTCTTGCAAAGCACGTGAGGGACCACAACAGCAAAAGAGGAGACAAAACATGGAAAACGGGGAGGAATGGAGAATGAAACAATGTAAAACGTGCATGAAAAAGAGGGAAAACTATATACAATAAACACTTATCACTCTTCTTCGTGATTTTCTTCATTTTTATATGCTTCCATATCATATCTTGTGTTAATATCCATATTTCTCTAATCTATAAAATCGATTTCACGTAGCTAACAATAACCTAGGATAGAATTAGTACTCGATTGTCTAACCTCCCTGCGAACGACCCGTTAGCACTATGACGACATATGTGCGCTTGCGGTTTACAAATATAGTAAAACCCTAACAAGTTTTTGGTGCTCTCACGTAGGGGGACCGTTAAGCCAATCCTCCTCAATGCTCTCACATGGCACGAAATGAGGGATGCGATCAAGTGGGAGGAGTGGCTTTGGCTTTTTTATGTCTGAAATCCTACTCTCGCCCAAGTACACCTCACTTCCATCTATGAGAGAATAGGATCGCATAATGTTACCCTCGAGCCTAACAAAAGTCCCATCATCCATCTCATCATCAGAAAAGGATTGGTGTAGGATGTGGTCTTTGGCAACATGTGTCTCTGAGGTGGTACATACATGGGAAAATAAATTCATATCAAAATCTTTAAATCGTAAATCATATGAGTTACCTTCCGTGGTGCAGGTTGGCGATGATTCGTGAGACGTGGATGTAGTCCCAGACGCTTTCCCTCAATCTACGGTGTAGGCTCATTGCTCGGATCCATGGCATGTGTTCCTAATTGCCCTTGTGATCGGGAGATTTGGTTCAAGTTTGGGGCAGTCTCTTGAATGTAGGTATCAATCATTGTGGAGAGGGAAGGTGAAGCCTAGCCTTGGTTAAAAAGGGTTTGTTCAAAGAGAAACTCAAGGCTAGACTTTCATGGTGGAAGCAGAGATGGTGAAGTCCATTGGCCTTGGTTTGCAAGGGAGTTCTCCAATACCATCTCAAGGCAAGACTTTGGTGGAGGTGCGGTGTGTAAATTTTGGGGTATGAATGGGAAGGTTCATAGTATAGGTTGTAGTCATATGATGGTGGGTTGTAGGGGTGGACATAATATTGGCATTGGTTTGCTTCATGCCCGTACATCCCACATGCTCTGCAAAATGGTACAACCTACAGAAAATCATTGTTAACTCACATCTGAGCACCATACGATGTTGAGGCATCAAAATTTTCGTTATACGTTCCATCAGGCATCCACATTCTCCAAAATGCACCTGTAATTAAAAGATAAGGCTAAGAGAAGCACGTTAGTGGTACAAGAGAATAGCACAAATAATAATCGGTCGGTGGGGAAATTTTTTTATTTATAGTTTTTATATAAGCACGTAGCCTAACGACCCAGTCGACTAAACTAATATCGAAAAAGCGCAACCTCTCCGGTAACTGTGCTAAAAACTCGATGTAAGCTTTAATATATTTGTAAACCACAAGCACACTGCTGTCTTCGTAGTGTTATACGTGTCGTCCTCAGGGAGGTTGGGTGATCGAGTACTAGCATGCCCTAGGTTATTATTATCTACGTGATAAGATTAAAGTTCTAATCAATAGAATCACATATATGAACAAGATGAACAATAAGAAACTGCAAAACACATATAAAGTATGGATTAAAGAGAAAACAAATACTTATCTCAACGATATCGAACATAGAGTCACCAATTCAACCTTTACATCGATGGGAAAAACAATAAACCATAATCAAACACTAATCTACTCCTAGAAAACCTGAAATGGGGGTACAACTAGAGCAAAATCGCGGGCCCCAGCCGCCTCCGCGTCTTTGGAGATGCTCAAATCCTTAAATAGAACACATAAAACCTTAGCGGGTTCGGGAGAAACCTGATTCGACACGACCGCGTTGAGAATCGATGCGGTCGCGTCGTCTGGAGCTCGAGATGGGCCTTCATACTCTTCAGAAAATGTGAATCAACGCGGTCGTATGGATGGCCATACGACTGCATTGCAGACATGTGTAAGATGCTCTTCGCTCTTCCTTGGGATGACACGGTGCCACACGACCACATCGCTCTGGCTTCATCTTCTAGCGGCTACAGTTCACAGGACCGCGTCGAGAAAAGGACATGGTCGTGTCGTTTCAAGCAAGTTACGCACTTCAGCCTCATTCTGACGCGGTCTTTTGGCGAGGTGAGGTGACCGCGTCATTATGGCTTTCGACTCTCTTCTCCAGCTGCCTTGTGTCATCCCACACGATCGTGTGGGGTGACACACATGGTCATGTGGATACCAAAATCCACCGAATCCTCTATGTTTTGACTCGGTTGATTCGCCTCACTTCTCCTTTTAGACTATTGACTTCATTTAGCTCTTTTTTAGCTGGAATAAACCCTGAAATATGCATAAACACCCAACAAGTGAAAGGGACCGATAATATGATGAAGTGTCGATAAAAGTGTGTCAAGCCCTATTTTGCACTATACGGGTATTCTACTGAACACACGTGGTATTTCTACCTAGGATGCATACGTGGGCATAAAATAAGCATAAATATCGATGTATGTGACATAGTGCAAGGGGGATTAGGCCGTAATATGTGGCTAAGGGAAGGGAATGTGAAATGTGAATGCGGGAGAAGTGCAAATGACGTCGTGGGTGTAAAACAACAGGAATGTGTTGGACGTGTGTGCGTGGGTCATGTATGCATGTGTAGGCATGCATGGGTATGTGTAAGGAAGCCATGCAAGAGTGAAAGGGGTTAGGGGTCAATGGCAACCCCCCGTAAATTTTTAGAAAGGTGAGGGGCAAAACGGTCATTTGGACTAAAGCTGCTGTGCGTACATACTTAAGTGGTCGGTGCATAAAGTAATGGCAAACTTGTAAATAAGGGAAAATTGAGTGGTATTTTTGGGAGGGTATTTAGGTCATTTAACTAAGTGCATGCTTATTCTAAGGAGGTTCTAGTGGGAGATATTTCTTAGGAAGTGTCTTCATTCTTCTTTATCTTTCTTTTCTTTTCTTTCTTTCATTTTCTTTTCCCCTCTTTCTCCCCTAATGAGGCCGACCATAACCCCTCCATTTTCCACTTCTTCTTCACTCTAAAACCCTAATTCTTCCTCACAAAAATCAAGGATCTCAAGAGGGTTACAAGAGAGAAGAATATGGAATGACGAGAAAGAGAAGAAGAGGAGGAAATCAAATTTTTGAGGTAGGGATCTCTTGGATTTGGAACCCTAATAATTGGTTCGTGATATCAAGTTTTTATAGCATGTTTTTACCCAATATGTGATAAGGGTAATTAATCTCTACATGCCATGACTCAATTTCACAATTTTCCTTTGAAATCCTTAGCAAAATCATCTCTTTTGAAATCCTGAAATTCTGATGTCTGTTGTTGCTTTGATTCTGGTTACTGTTGCTCGAATTGGGTTTCGGAAAAAATATATACTTGTATATCTTGAAGTTCTACCCCAAAATCATATAAATTTTTTCAATTCAGAAATTAGGAGCAAAAATTCTATCTTTATAACATGTCTGTTTGATCTTCAGTCTTGACACAGTTTAGAAAAATTGACTTAAACACCTGCACACACAATAGAATTTTATGTTCTTGGTCTTTTTAGAAATTTAACAAGTTTATCTATAATTTCATCACAGTGCTTATATTTCAAATTTCTGGCTGAAACATGCCCAAAATTGGATTTCAATACAGACCCTGAAATCTGTCTGAAAAACAGATTTGACACACTTCACCAAATAATTCACCATAAATCACTTACTTAATATTTTTTGCATGAACTTTTATCTGTGATTCCAGGACTAATATATCTATAATTTTCATTTGGGACATTTTGTCAAATTCACAAAAAATGGATCCAAAATGCTGATCTTTTAGCTGTTCTGGCAATTCCAGCAAGCTGGACTGTCTAGTTGAATATTGAAACTTGTGGTGATGTCAAATTTTCCATTCTATTATGCATGGATGTTGTGCTACTTAAATGAATGCTTAATCATGCTATGTGTCACTAAATTTTCTAATGTGATAGTATTCATTGATATGGCGCATGCCACGTGTTTATTGAAATGCCTCAATGAAGGTGAAATTAAAGAAACATGAGAAATGAGATTATATGCTCTTGTACCAAGAACCCTGTTATAAATTGATGATTTTGAGGACATGGATGGCATAGCTACACTGTTATACGTGGATGTGTATGTGATGTGATGGAGGGCATGACACGTGAGTGCATGACCCAGATTGCTATGTGATGAGGCGATGACTGAGGGCATGGCACTTCGGTGCATGACCCAGATCAATACGAATGAGGAGTTTCAACATGGTGAAGCCATGCCTTCATGATTCTTATAATATGACTTATGATGTTTAATTGATGATTTAGAATGTCTCAGTCCTCTCTAATGAGGGTGAGTTAGCAAAACCCGGGTTTAGGTGGGATATGAGTAAATTGTGGATATAAGGCCTGGACTGAGAAATTGGGGGAAATGATTATGTGATTTGTGATATTATACCCACTCGCCTTTACCGGGAGTGGATGGGTCATACGAAGGTTGTGTTATTGTGGGAGAGCCTCACTCCTGCCATGGACGGGGGAGCTGAGAGGCCCGGTGTTGTACAGTGCCCGTGTCCACTGCGCCGTGTGCTATATTCACCCCAAATTTGGGGTGAAGTTCAGGTCCTGGGATCACACAGTTTACCCAACTTTCCAATTAATTCAACTAATTAACTCAATCATAAAAATAAGAATTGCACATGTTATATTCTCCTGTTGGTGGCACCTTCCCTCTTCCTTTCACCTGCTTTGCTTGTGATGCTGTGACATACCTTTAGCACTTGTACTTATCTTATTATATAATGGTTGCTTTAATATCTATATTATTATTCGTGCTAACCCTTTTCTTGCAGTAACTCGACATCAAGCCGCAGGTATGATCCTTCACTTAGCTATTTACTTTCCGCCATATTATTTAGTTTACAAGTCTTATTTCTCATTCCTTGCTTAGTGGTTGATAACCTTAAACTGGTGTTCCAAATCCAAGTGGATTCCTACTGGGGCACGCATTGACGTGCTCCTCCCTATTTTCCAGGTAGCAGGGGTAGCATTGTTGGTGATGACTTGGAATGGGTTTCAGGAGTAGCAACTGTAGTTTGTAGTGTGACATGGTTGTCTTGAAAGTGGAGAGTGGCGGTGTATATGTAGTGGTGTACTTGGATTATGTATGTAAATGAAGGTTGTTATATAAAAGTGTTGTTGTTATTCTATGGTATCTGTGATGTTGCTTTGATATTATTGTGGAGCTTCATTTGTACTATCCCAGCATATGCGTAGTGACCTGCAAGTTCTGTTTCTCATTTCCCTCTCTTTTCCTCTCTCATCACCCTCACTCTTCAGGATACTTGGAAAAACAAGAAAAAATTTTTAATTAATGCCGGGTATCCTGGGGAACGGGGCCTGACAAAGTGAGAATTTGTATGACGTTGTGTATGGATAAACCCCACTAAAAGTATATAAAATATCCACTCAGCAAGAAGTATGGAGAACAATTTATCGAAACACCCACTAAGGAGATTTCACCTACCGAGGAAATTAGAGATGGAAGTGTGCTTAATGGCACATCAACAAGACAATGATTGGTAAGTGACTCTAACGAAGAATTTAATTTAAAATATTCTTATGAGCAACTCCATAACTAATTCGAAAAATTGAAGAAAAAGAATAAGAAATTAGAGAGTGGCTATAATACGTTGAAAGTTGATGATGAGACTAGTGTGCATGAACATGATTGCTTGAAAATGATCGTAATATTCTAGTTCGTAATCATGGTGGTCATAATACATTATTGCATGATTTTAAATGTTTAAAAGATAAATATGATGCTATAGTATATAATCACGATCGTTTAAAGAATGAGCATGCTTTATTTGTTTCTCTAGTGAATGATCAAATAAATATTCTTGAAAATGAAGTGTCCTCCAGTAAGCTCAAACATGAAGAGTTAATGCTTAAACTCAGTAGTTTTAAGAATAACTCCAATGGTAAGACTACTCATACACCATGTTACTACACCACATATTGCTCATATTTCTAAGAATGTTGTGCATGTTAATAATATATATAATCATGCCTTTATGTATGGTAGGTATGCTAGGAAAGATAGAATTCATGCTCCATCTCACAAT
Source organism: Scilla litardierei (assembly GCA_030789695.1). Classification (NCBI taxonomy): domain Eukaryota; kingdom Viridiplantae; phylum Streptophyta; class Magnoliopsida; order Asparagales; family Asparagaceae; genus Scilla; species Scilla litardierei. Next base: position 28,419,967 of record CM061133.1, read on the forward strand.
GTTCATAATGTCACACACATAGATCACAATGCATATCATGCCCCCACATAAACATATTGACACATCTCATGTTATGCACCAGGCTGATAAAATTGTTAGAAATCATGATAATATGTCTTAGGTGCTTAAGCATTTGAATGTGCATGATAAGAATGTTTATATTCAAAATATCGTTAGAAACATGCATGATTATCATAATTATGCACATATTCATAGGAAAGCAAATCCGTAACGGATTTGGGTTCCTAATGGTTAGATTTATTTGGATCCATGTTTTAGGGGATCCGTGTGCTTACATAATTATTCTGCTGATACATATGTATAGAATAATGAAATACATGGTAGAATATGTTTTGATTATCATTACATATATTAGATTGATTGCACATTTCGTCTAAAAGCATTTTCATCATTCTGTTGCAAAATAGCTTACTACTTTAAGGAAATAGTTGACTACCAAGCTCACTATTGCAAAATCTGGGTTAATTCTGAACGGGTGTCGACTATCTCCACAAAACAGTTGACTACTGCTGTGCTTATTTGAATGTTTTCTTATTTTTGCACATTTTGACTAATTTTTGACTTTTTTCCATTACATTCAGATACTCATACTTATAGTCTCATTTTGTCGATATCCTCATAGAAATTAAATATGGTTTATGATCAACCCCATGGACCCTAAAGTCAAATTGGGTACCAAAAGTTTCATATTTTCAGGTACTTATTACAAATTGAGGTGAACCCATATACTTCTTCTTGATTCACAAAGAATTTTACTTAAAGAAGAGGATTAAGAGTTGATATGCACTTTTGTAAAGGGAGCAAATAATTTGTAAGTATAGAAACTTATGTTCCAGTATCACCCTCAACTTATTTTGTTCATTAACTCATGATATCATAGACCTTGATTCACACACATTATGGACATGTTTTGAGGCATTCATACTTATACTTCAACATTTATGTTTGGATCACTTAGGTTGCATCATTTAGATATGTTTATTAATCATGCTATCTTTTGTGATATTTCCTACTCTTGTGTCACAAGACATGGATAATAATATTGTCTACTTTTGAGGATTGAGCTTATATATATTCCTATCTTCATGTGGGTAAATGATATTGATATTCTCATGCAAATGCACATTGTGGATAATGGTCATTATTGTTTACAATAAATTGAGCATACTATATTGAGTTACATTGGCAATGTTGGTCATAGTAACCTCTCTTTTGAACATTGCAAATGAGATTGGATATGAAATTTTAATCATTGGACATCAGTGTGCTTGATTGGAGATATCTCACATGCTATATTTTTTTGAAAGAATATGCTTATTGGATTATAATTGTTGTACTTGATATTTGGATATATTCATTTGATTGCCAAGATGTATAAACTTGGACTCACACACTCAAATGGTATGCATTCTGTGCTTAATTGTTACTTGTTCCTTACTAGCATTAATGCTGGGAGAGTAACACCACCATGAGAGTACTGTATTAGTGCATGAGGCGTAAGTGTGATTTCTTTTAACTTCATTCTTTGTGATGATATATGCAATTATTTGGTTTTGATATACGCTACTTTTGGTTTTGCATCAAAATGTTACTATATTGCTAGAACAACATGTTTCAGTACTCGCTGTGTGGATATTGAGACATAAATGTGGTTGTTAAAAATTTTTGGTTAATTGATTATGCATATGATGTTACTCACCATTTAATATAGTCGTCACGTGGTATAAAATATATTTATTCTTTTTGATGTGATAAAGGGGAAAAAGCAGGTAATGCATATAAAATAGTACATCATTGTTAATAATAATGTTAATTGTTTCATGTGATGCTCATGGCATACAAATATTGATGATATTGTGACACTTTGTTTTAACTAACACACATGGAATATAATATGAAATGATGTGCATATTTCCGCTGATCTCTAATCAGCCTTGATGCAGGGGGTAACTTCTCCATAGCAATCATGCATCTCTGCACTGGGAGAGTAAGTTATTTTAAGTTCTCATATTATATTTTCTATTTTATATCATTTGTTGTCATCATCAAAAAGGAGTAGAGTGTTGGGATATTAAGACACCTCCAGTGGAGTTTTAATGATGTTCACAAATGATCGGGTACTAATGATTTATTTCAAGTGTATGTAGGATATAAACAATGTGATGAACAATGTGATTAAGCCAAGAAGAACTAAGATGTGGCGTAGCTAAAAACGAAGACATGAAAGCTATAATCATGGAGCCATTCTAGAGTCAAGACATGGAGCAAATGAGGACCCAAAATGAAGACTTAATTGCCTAAGACAAGCAAGACAAGACTCAAGACTCAAAGTGTGTAAAAGTATGTAAGTAATAGTCTTAGTTTGTAAAAGCTAAATCTTGGAGCTACACACACATTAATACTAGAAAAATGATTTTAAGTTGTATTATGTGTCTTAAATTATTATATAATAATTTTTAAATGATTTCAAAGTATTTTCATAGAGAAAAACTCATGTATTACTGAATATCAGACTATATATCCACACCTTGATAGCCGACTATCTGTAAAGAGAATTTTGAACTAAAACTTTCTGGAATGTAGTAGCTGACTATCTCATTTAGATAGCCGACTATCGGCAAGAAAATAGCCGACTATCTCCTGGTGATAGCCGACTATCGGAGTCAAATGGCCAGTCTAGCCATTTGGAGGAGGGTTTTATGGACTCTTTTTGAATTGGTTTTCCACTCTATAAATACCAGAGAGTTCAGAACATTTATAGATCAATTCTTGAGCAATTTCTTATATTTTTCAAGCAATTTTTCAAAAGCTCTCTTTTGCCATAGTATTAATTTCTGTGCTTAAATTTTTCAGTTCTTTTTATACATCTTTTGTCCTCTGATAAAGCTTGATTTTAAATCTCAATTCTCTAACTTTTAATCTTCAAGATATTTGATTCAAGTTAATTTTGATCTCCTACTCTTTATTTAAATTACTTTGAGATCAAGGTTTTGATTCTTTTATATAGCCATACAAATCACAAAAGCTCCATTATTTTGGCTATAGGATCAAAAGGGTGTAACTATCATCAACAAAGATTTGTACGCCTCGAGAAAGGCGTTGGTAAGTGATCGCGCCCCGGCGTACACGTCCCGAGGCGACGGTTGTAGTTTTACCGCAAGCGCACGGTGTAGCGGCGAGCGGGTATCGAACACAGGGAGGACGAATGACCGTGCTTGCTCCTAATCAACCTGGCTATTTAGAGGGATAATTGCCTTGGGCGATCCTGTCACAATCGTCAGACAAAAGTGCGAAATATCAAATCAAATAGAGAACGCCTAGGGAATGGGGAATCCCCACTACTCACCGTATTTCACAATCATGGTTCGCCGGTATCGAAATCGCTAGGATGAGAATTCGGATGGACTAGTTGCAACTAAATGTGGAACCAAGCTCACGCTCTCGCGCTGTTACCGGTCTATAGCTATCCTAGGTTTGGGTCCAATCTCTTGCAAACCCTAGCCTAGGGAAGCTAGCATTAGGATCAACATCATCGTCCAATTGCGCACCGAGCCCAATCTCTTGCAAACTCGGTCCACAATCTAGATTAGGATAGTTCCTACCCGTCCAATCTCTTGCAAACGGGTATCGGCACGGAATTGCAACCGGAGATCCTAGCATCGGTCCAATCTCTTGCAAACCGATACTTCGAAAATCCGACTCCAACCCAATTCGGATTTCTAGGGCTTCCTATCGAATTGGGATCCAATCTCTTGCAAATCCCAATTGATGTGAATACCTAGCTATCCGTAGTGATTCGATCCCAATCTAATCCCTAATAACAATCCTAGCTCAATTTCTACCGATTCAGCACAAATACGAAATTGGGCTTGCAGGGTTCATCCCCACGCCCCAAGACGTGGATACTACTCACTAATCATAGCAATAGCACAATAATTTGCAAAGAAATAGACAATGGAATTCATCACAACAATGATATAAACAATAAAAATAGAGTTTTTGTGGAAGAAAAGTGCAAACCAATGTAGATCTTCAATCAACCCAACAAAAATCCAAGTTTTTCTCTTCACCAATCACAATTAATAAAGCTAAAAAGTAGATTCAAAAAGCTGCAAAAAATCTGAGAGGAGGCTCCCAAAACTAGGGTAGAAACAGAGCTTAAATAGCCCCAAAAATCGTCCAAAAATCCTGACCAAAACGCCCCTGCACAGCCTGTTTTCCGCAAATTTCGCTACAGGCAGCGCATCGCACTCGGCCGAGTGACAAAAGTCGCTCGGCCGAGTGAAAACCCTGTAAATTTTCCAGTAAGTCGGGGACTTCAGGGGTCTTCAATTCGGGGGTGGCTCGGCCGAGTGAGTTGTCGTCACTCGGCCGATGGCTTCACTTCACTCGGGCGGACGGAATTTGCCACTCGGCCGAGTGGGTCTTCTGAAGCTCAGATGGCCGAAAAACAGTAACTTCGGTCTTTTTGAGGGCCTTCGTCTGGGCGCCACTCGGGCGGACGTGGTAGCGTCACTCGGCCGATGTGGTCTCCGTCGCTCGGCCGAGTACACATGGAAGTCGTGTCTGAACGGGTCGGCCGAGCAGTGTCTCGCTGGTCGGCCGAGTGGCTCCTCCACTCGGCCGAGTGGGACACAAAAAATGCCCAAACTGGTCGTTTTGGCCTCCTCGTCGCTCCGGCGACGTCCATTCTTCTTCCGCTCCTCTCCAATAGCAAAATACCCCTCGGGGAGGTCGTCGGTGGCCGTCTGGATTACACGCATCTCGAGATCACTCCTAATCGCGCCAAATCACCTGAAATGCGACAAAAACAACAAATCGTGAAAAGCATCGCAATATCGTCGATATATCGTGAAAAACATAATTTGGGCGATCAAAATGGCATGCAAACATGCGGGAAAAGGGTGTAAAATAAGGAGTGATCAAAATCCCCCAAGCTTGCCTCTTACTCGTCCTCGAGGAAGATAAGTAAAAAGCGAACCCGGTGGATTCGGAAAACGAAAACGGCGAAAAACGAAAAAAATGAAAAACGAAGAAGAATGAAAACCAAACGAGAATAAAGAAAGAAAGAAAGAAAGAAGTAGGATGCTAGATCATTTTCTCAGGACGTGGGTTTCACCTACTCTTATAGCATGCACCGAGTGAGAAATACATGTCAAAGAATCTCATTTTGTTATCATAGTAGAATAGTGCAGGTAGAAAATAGAAAACCCACGAACAACGGTATAATCATGAGAAACGGAATGATTTTAAAATTAACATCGCCTGAATCATCTAAAGCGGTATACAAGTCTCAGATCACACACTTTTCAATTGAACGCTTTCTATCTGGAGTATAAGAGTATCACATCATAGAATAGAGAGAATAGAAAAGTATGGGTTTCATGAAATGAATGCTAGGCTTAGATTTCTGGATTTCGTAAAGCTAGAAACAATCTCACCGAGTATAGAATATTACTTAGCCTAGGTTGTCGTGCAATGTCAAGTAGTCGCTCTCTCACACATCAATGGATCTCCTCCCCCAAGCTTATCTATAAGCGTGGTGGCACAAAAATATTTACATCCCCATTTTTATAAAGCTCCAAAAGCAAAGAAGAGAAAGAAGAAAGAAAGAAAATAAGCGAGATGGGATCTTTTATTGAGGACTCTTTTTTTTTTCTCTTTTCTCTCTCTTTTTTTTTTTTGACAATCATATATACAATGATCCCAACTCAAAGAGAGATAACGATATACGGGAATGTTCTTCTCTCTTTTATTATATATATATATATATTTTTTTTGGAATAAGAGATTTGGAGCTAGGAATTAATAGCGGGGGAAATGCCATAAAATAGAATCACTGAGGGGAGATTCACCAATGATTTTAAAAGTAGAGAAATGTTGTTCAAGATTTGTGGAGAAAGAAATAAATATAACTCTCGGCTCACTCTATAAGACATGCACGACAACTTCAGCAGGGTAATCTAATCTACTCAGTTTCGATCACAAAAAAGCTAACTAATCCAGATATATCATAGCTAACAATCATTCAATCATCCGGAAGTGAAGTGTACAATCCATGCATATAGAAGTGATAAAGGAAAAGAAGTCAGTACTCCAGATATAGGCATTCAATGCGTGAATCTTGGTGTGTTTTCTGTGATAGCATACATATGAATATTCAGGCTCAGCTAATAATAAAATTTCATCCATTTTCATGAGGAAAAAAGTGTGGGCTCCTATTTCTAAATGCAAGCGAGTCATAGCATATGATATCAGAAATGAAATCTAAGACACGACAAATATAGCATGCATATAGAATAAGCTAACTCCACGTAGACATCATCACAGAAAATTCATCTCTAGCATGAGATGAAAAATAATGAAGAAGTAAAGATAAAAGGAAAATAGAACTATGCAATGCGGCACACAGGAAAGTAAGGAAAACGTGATGCATGGCAAAACAAAAGGAAAATAACGAAAAAAATGAGTGCAAAAGGGAAAAGCGGTGTGAAAAACTGAAAATAAAGGTGGCAAATCGAAAAAAGAACGTGAGAACTCACTCCCCCAAGCTAAACGGCACAGTGTCCTCAATGTGCAAAGTGTGGCACACCGAGAGACAAGAAGTGTGAGGGGCAAGTGAGGATGCATGCATGGAAAAATAAAAAGAAAGACAAAAAAGAAATGAAAATATGATGCGGGAATGATGCATGCACAAACAGGAGTGATATGAAAATAAATACGGCACCAAAAAAAACGCTCCCTCTCTCCCAAAAAGATATATATAGATGTGATCAAAATGAGAATCCTAAGTAGATATGATATGATGTGCACAAAAAGATATGATCAAAAATATAATCCCAGAATAAGTGAGGGGAGGGGGTGGACAAAAGGGCATCAGGACCCAGCAGAGACGGGCAGCACAACGACAGGAATGGATCAAGGCATCAAGAGTGCCTAAGAAGGCGGTGCCGCGCCGTCTCCGTCCTGAGGCGGAGGAGGTGGTGGTGGTGGTGTAGGCTGCTGAGCTGGGGTGGGCGTGGGAGTGGAAACAGGTCGAGCGTGTGTGGGTGTGTGTGTGGGAACCTGCGGGGTGGGTGGGGGTACGCGCGGGAGACGCTCTAAGATCTGTGTCAGGCAGTAGTGGATCTGAGGGATCAGGTCAAAGCGCCCAGACATCGTAGAGACGGTGGAGGACAGGGTCCGAAGGTCTCCTCTAAGACCACTCACCGCCACCTCAAGAGCACGTATGCTCTGCAGTACAGTGTCGGGCGGGGGTGGTGCAGAGGGACGCACCGGTCTAGGCTGTGCAGGGCGAGGATGGCGTACACGTGTGGAGTATGTAACGGGCTCAGCAGGGAATGGGACAAAAGGGGCCGTGCCTGGAAAAGTGGGCCTGGCCTCGGTGTGGGGCCGGGACACCGGCTGGCGAGAAGTGGAGGCAGCGGCAGAAAAGGAGGCGTGCAAAAGAGGCAACGAGGTGGCCAGAGAGGTCCGTGGCACAGACGTGTGGACAGACGCCACGACGCTCTCAGAGAATAAGGCGGCGGTGGAGACAGAGGAATCTCCCGCTGGGGCAGAAGTGTGCGGTCCAAAAGGTGTAACCCCAGCGGAGATCATGCTAACCATGGTCTCCACGACCGAAGTGAACGAGGGCTCTCCGCACTCGACTATGGTCGGCGGGCGCTCGGGGAATGCGGAGCAAAGGGGCTCCACGGACAGAGGGCCAGAGGTGGCAGAGGGAGTGGTGGGGACAGCCTCGGAAGTGGTGACAGTGGTGGAAGTGGGCTCAGCAAAAGTACTCGCGACACTGGTAGCGGTGAGGACAGAAGTGTCAGGAGCAGCAGAAACGACAGGTGTGGGCTGAGGGTGCACAGGGGCGGCAGCGGGCTCGGCAGGGCGTGCAGCAGGGTCTGCGGGAGCAGCCTGGGCAGCGTGTGCGGCGTGGCCCTGCTCGGCCTCCTCGGCCTCGAGCACGTAGGCGGCGGGGATGAGGACATCCATATCTGGGAGCCAGTCTACGTGGGCCGGTGCAATCTGGGTCCGAGCAGGGCTCGGGAGAATCATGTAATCGGCCCCATAGGGGCCGTGCAACCAGACCCAGTGACGCTCGCCGTGCGGACGCAGCATCTTCATCCGGGCCATAACGTCTATCGACAAGGAAGTGGGGCCCGGAACGCGTCGCAGGTCGTCGGGGAAGTCCTCGCCGGTCATAAGAGCCAGCAGGGTAATCAGGCCGCCGCAGCATATCGGTGAGCGAGCGCCCACCGATACAATGATGCGGTCTAAGTACCATGCCGCGATATCGATCACGACGGCGGGGACAAGCTCATCTCCATCCCTAGACAGAGCTCTGGGACGAGTCATCGCATAGAGCATGTAAAGCTCTGGCGTAGACATCGTCCCCGGCTCATATCTGGCCAAAAAGGTAGTCGCCATGAGGCGCTGGGCAATGCGTAGGCAGGGATGTACGATGGCCGAGGCCTTGGCCCTACTAGGGTCAAAGGCGGCGTGCAGACCCGTGATACGTGCCCAGAAGGCACCGGCGTCGAAAGAGGGTGGAGGGATATGTGTGGGGCCATAACCGCGATCGGCTCCGGGGACTGCGGGCCAAGAGAAAAATGCTCTCATCATATCGAGAGTGACCTGGCACTCTCGATCCATGAACCGGAATGAGCATCCCTCATCGGTCCGGGCGATAGAACTCAGAACCTCAAGTGTCGGACGGGTAAAAGTATCCGCCGACACCTGGAAAAAATCTCGCCAGCCCACGTTGTCGTACAACGTGAGCATCCCCTCAAGTACCCCCAGGCGTCCTAGGTCAGCGAGGTGTGCGAACCTGGAGGGTACGATCGAGCGCTGGGAGATACGCTCGAAGACGGCGCGGTGTGCGTCGTCTCGGAACGTAATCCCGAGCGGCCCGACCAGTGGAGCCGGTGGTGGTGGCTGTGGATCGGCGGGGAGAGGCTGTGCGGGCTGTGGGTGCGCTGCAGGCTGTGCGGGGTGTGCGGGGCCTGCAGGCTGTGCGGGGTGTGCGGGGGACGGTGGAGGAGAGTCCTCCAACTCGTGGGAGGGGCCGGCATCATCCGACCGCTTCCGCTTGGCGGAAGCTCTCTTCGACCGCGGCCGTGTCCGGGGCGGCATATCTGCCCCGAGCGCGCGCCGAAAAAGTGAAAAGTGCGGCGTGTGCACAAGAGTGGAAAGAGTTTACCCAAACACGCCGCGAGTGCTAAGTAGTGGAAGCGTGCGAAGTCCGCACCTCCACGAAGTCCTGAGCAGCCCGTAGAAACTCCCCTGAGCTCCCCTAAGCTCCAAAAAGCAACCTGCGCATGGAAAAGCGATATCAGCGAGTAATAATCAAAATGTATGGAGCAATAGGGGTATAACAGATAGGTATAGGAATTGATTTGGGTTAGGGGAGCGTTTAGCACATGGATCCTCAAAATATACACGAGGAGAGGAGAAAACGGAGAAAATAAGCGAACCGGAGGTGATCGGAGGCGGGGCGGCCGGCGGCGACTCGGGCGGACTCCGGCGATGGGCGGCCGGCGACGGCAGGCCGAGCGGCGGCGGGCGCGGGTGAGTCGCTGGGCGACGAGGCGAGATCGGGCGAGGGTAGGCGAAGGGGCGCGGGCGGATTTGGGATTTTAGATTTCGAAATCCGCGCCCCTTCGTCACTTATATAATAGAGAGTTACGACTCGGCCGAGTGACGTGGTCACTCGGCCGAGCGAGGCAATAGAAATTTTCTCCCCGATATCGCTTCGGCCGAGTGGCTTTGCCAGCCTCGGCCGAGTGGAGTAAGTCCATTCGGCCGAGTGACCCAAGCTACTCGGCAAGACTCGCCCTAGGAGGGTATCCGTTTTACTCGGCCGAGTGAATAAATGTACTCGGCCGAGTAGCAGTTATATCGAAATCGAGAAAATAAACAGAGAGTTGGGTACAGCAGACTTCCCTCGTTCGTGAGCGGCTCGGCCGGACGAACTTCTGGACTCGGCCGAGTGACTAGTATACTCGGCCGAGTGAGCCTTGTATTCTGCTGTTTGTCTTCGTTTGGGCTCTAAACTCCGTCTTTCTTCCTCCAGTCGATTTCATGCTCCTCCTAGGCGTCGAACGCCTTCTTTGGGCGCTCCTCGTCGCCTCATTCATCTTCCTCATGATGGGTCTACCTATCTCCTTTCCTGTCAAGAAAAATGGGACCCGTTATCACAAAATTTTTGGCGATCGACTCAAAACACTAAAAAAAAAAAATTTCTAAAACGATAATAAAGAAAAACGAAAATAAAGCAAAAAACCGTCGGGTTGCCTCCCGACAAGCGCTCGTTTTAGGTCGTGAGCTCGACCCCCTATAATTTTCAATCAATACGGGATGTTTGGTGCATATGAGATGCACCCGTCAAACTTCCCGGGGAGCGCGCTTGGATTTGGACGTGGCGGCGTAGCGGTCTCCCTCGGTGGTCTCCTATCTCGAATAGTGTTGGGGGGAGGCTCCCCCAAGCTAGCATTTGCCCCGGTCAACGGCTTAGCCGGCGATGCCGATTTCCGTACAGGCGGAGCTTTCTTTGGAGACTTTGATTTCGAGAGCTTGCAAAGCTCTCGAATCCTTGCGACATCAGCGTCGCCTTCATCTTCATCAGCGGAGAAGTCGGGGGAATCATCATTATTGTCCTCATGGCCTAAATCCGGGCTTTCATCGAATTCTTCATCAAAAAGGGCACCAATTGAGTGAGGAATCGCCTCCTCTATCACCTCATCAAGGAGGTCCGAGAGATCGTGCGACCACTCTTTAAGCAAATATACTCTATTGATTTCGCCCGTCGGGATCCCCTCGGAATAATGTTTTAGCCTTTGCCCATTTACTTTGAATGTGGTACCTTCCTTGCTTTCCAACTCGAAAGCTCCTCCTGGTTGTATGTGCTTGATGGTGAAAGGTCCCGACCAACGTGACCTCAACTTACCGGGAAATAGTCGGAGTCGGGAATTGTAGAGCAAGACCTTGTCTCCCACCTTAAAGTCCGTGACAGTTATGCGGGCATCGTGGAAAATCTTGGTCCTTTCCTTGTAAATTCTCGAGCTCTCATAGGCGTCTCTCCTTATTTCATCAAGTTCGTTGATGTCCAAGAGTCGCCTCACCGCCGCACTCTTATAATCGTAGTTAAAGGTCTTGATGGCCCAATATGCACGGTGTTCCAACTCTACCGGCAAGTGGCAAGCCTTCCCGTAAACTAGGCGGAACGGTGTGGTACCGATGGGGGTGCGAAAGGCCGTGCGATAGGCCCATAGAGCATCGTTTAACTTCATTGACCAATCCTTTCTAGACCGATCTACGGTTTTCTCGAGAATTTGCTTGATTTCTCTATTTGAGACTTCTACTTGGCCGCTTGTCTGGGGGTGATAAGCCATTCCAACTCTATGATTTACCCCGTACTTTTTTAGCATTGCTTCAAACTTGTTCTCTATGAAGTGGCTTCCCCCGTCGCTTATCAAGGTCCGCGGCACTCCAAAGCGCGGAAAGATATTTTGCTTGAAGAATTTAGAGACTACCCTAGCATCATTAGTAGGGGTGGCAATAGCTTCAACCCATTTGGAGACATAGTCAACGGCCAATAGGATGTACTTGTTGCCATTGCTCGACGGAAAAGGCCCCATGAAGTCTACTCCCCAACAATCAAAAAGCTCAATCTCCTGGATGGGTCTCATCGGCATCTCATTGCGCTTGGAGATATTCCCGGTCCGTTGACATCTATCGCAACCCTTCACAAAAGCATGAGTGTCTTTAAACATTGTGGGCCAGAAGAATCCGCTCTGCAGGATCTTAGCGGTTGTTTTAGAGGCGGCATGATGTCCCCCGCATGGTAGACCGTGGCAATGCAAAATGATAGACGTTGCCTCCTCCTTAGGAATACACCTACGAATGACATTATCTTTGCATATCTTGAAAAGGTAAGGATCTTCCCAAAAATAGCTACGGACCTCATGCATAAATCTCCTCTTTTGTTGCGTGGACATCCCATGCGGTTTGATTCCGCACGCCAAGTAGTTGACGAAGTCCGCATACCAAGGTACTTCCTCGGCCCTTACCGCATATAGCCTCTCATCAACGAATGTGTCGTCAATAGGTAAGCTCTCATCCTCCTTGTCACGAATGAGCCTGGATAAATGATCTGCCACGACATTGTCTGTACCCTTCTTATCTCTGATCTCTAGGTCGAATTCTTGCAACAAGAGTATCCACCTAATCAACCGGGGTTTGGCCTCCTTCTTGTTTAAAAGATACTTCAATGCTGCATGGTCGGTGTGGACAATCACCTTGGAACCGAGGAGGTAGGAGCGAAACTTCTCTATGGAATAGACGACCGCTAGAAGCTCCTTTTCGGTAGTTGTGTAGTTTTTCTGCGCGTCATCCAATGTCTTGCTTGCGTAGTATATCGCATGAAGCTTCCTATCTTTCCTTTGTCCCAATACCGCTCCAATGGCTTGGTCGCTAGCATCGCACATTAGCTCGAAAGGGAGGCTCCAATCCGGCGGTTGGATGATGGGCGCTGAGACTAGCGCTTCCTTCAAGGTGTTGAAAGCTTGCAAGCATTCTCCTGAAAAGTCAAAAGGAACATCTTTAGCGAGTAAGGAAGTAAGTGGTCGGGCAATCGAGGCGAAATCCTTAATGAAGCGGCGGTAAAACCCCGCGTGACCAAGGAAGCCTCTAATGCCCTTGACATTAATAGGAGGAGGAAGTTTTTCGATTACCTCAATCTTAGCTTTATCAACCTCGATTCCTCTTGAGGAAACAAGATGTCCGAGAACTATACCTTCCGTGACCATGAAGTGGCACTTCTCCCAATTGAGAGTGAGATTGTTTTGTTGGCACCTTTTTAGGACTTTAGTGAGATTTTCCAAGCAAGAGTCAAACTCACTTCCATAAACCGAGAAATCATCCATAAAAACTTCCATAATATTTTCAATATAATCGGAAAATATGGATGTCATACATCTTTGAAATGTGGCGGGAGCATTACAAAGGCCGAACGGCATCCTACGGTATGCGTAGGTGCCATAGGGACAAGTGAAAGTTGTCTTTTCTTGGTCATCTTCGTGCAAAGGGATTTGGAAGAAACCCGAATACCCGTCTAGATAGCAAAAGTATTTATGGTTCGCGAGGCGTTCAAGCATTTGATCGATGAATGGCAATGGGTAATGATCCTTTCGGGTGGCTTTATTGAGTCTCCTATAGTCAATGCACATTCGCCATCCCGTGACAGTGCGCGTGGATATTGGCTCACCTTTGTCATTTTTTATGACAGTCATCCCTCCTTTCTTGGGGACGACGTGGACGGGGCTAACCCATCTGCTGTCAGAGATAGGATAAATTATACCGGCTTCAAGCAATTTTAGGATTTCCTTTTTAACCACCTCCTTCATGTTTGGGTTCAACCGCCTTTGAGGCTCTATGGAGGTGGCTTCGGTATCCTCCAAATGGATCCGATGCGTGCAAAGCCTAGGGCTTATTCCCTTTAGATCGGAAATAGTGTATCCCAAGACATCTTTGTGGCTCCTAAGGACGTCTAGGAGTTTTTCAAGTTGATCTTGTGTGAGGTGGGAATTTACTATCACCGGAAAAGTCAATTTATTACCCAAAAAGGCATACCTTAGATTCGGCGGTAATTGTTTAAGCTCTACCTGAGGTGGCGCTGCTTCTTCCACCTTTTCAGCTCTCATGAATTCGGCTTCTTCCTTGTCATCCGGGTTTAGCTCATTTTCAGATGGCATGCTTTCATATGACAAGTCGGACTCGCTGCTTAGTGAGGATGAGGCATCGAAGTAGGCGCCCTCTGATTCAGTGCTAGCATCGCCAAAACCTTCACTCTGCTCCAGTTCGTACCTGGAATCAAGAAACACATCAGACGATTCATAAAAACAAGAGTGAGCGTCATAAAGTGTAACATCCTGAATGTCGGTTTGCTCGAAGGGTTCTTCGGGAGCATAGTGCTCTTCGACATTTGCTCTATTGTCTTCGAAATGCAATTTGTCGTCGACCACGTCAACTCTGACATTGCCTCCGATAGTCCCTTCCGGGGAGATTTGGTCCATCACAAAGCTAGCAAATTGTTGTTCGTCGGGGTCCGTGATATTGATAGCAAATGCTCCGGTAGTGTGGACCTCGTCGACAAGCTCCTTAAGGAGGCCTGTGAAGGTGTCATAGTCTTCTCGACTGAGTTCTATTGTTGGCGTTGCATCCCCCATTCTCCCTGTTAAGATCTTATGCAAAATGCGGGGAGAATGTGCAAATAGGGCTACGAATGAAGTTAGGATAAGATAGAGAGGGAAGTAAAGGAAGAAAGTAAGAAGAAATAACCGGGTGGTCGGTGCTGAGCACCGTCAAAATGCCATCCCCGGCAACGGCGCCAAAAACTTGATCGCGCCCCGGCGTACACGTCCCGAGGCGACGGTTGTAGTTTTACCGCAAGCGCACGGTGTAGCGGCGAGCGGGTATCGAACACAGGGAGGACGAATGACCGTGCTTGCTCCTAATCAACCTGGCTATTTAGAGGGATAATTGCCTTGGGCGATCCTGTCACAATCGTCAGACAAAAGTGCGAAATATCAAATCAAATAGAGAACGCCTAGGGAATGGGGAATCCCCACTACTCACCGTATTTCACAATCGTGGTTCGCCGGTATCGAAATCGCTAGGATGAGAATTCGGATGGACTAGTTGCAACTAAATGTGGAACCAAGCTCACGCTCTCGCGCTGTTGCCGGTCTATAGCTATCCTAGGTTTGGGTCCAATCTCTTGCAAACCCTAGCCTAGGGAAGCTAGCATTAGGATCAACATCATCGTCCAATTGCGCACCGAGCCCAATCTCTTGCAAACTCGGTCCACAATCTAGATTAGGATAGTTCCTACCCGTCCAATCTCTTGCAAACGGGTATCGGCACGGAATTGCAACCGGAGATCCTAGCATCGGTCCAATCTCTTGCAAACCGATACTTCGAAAATCCGACTCCAACCCAATTCGGATTTCTAGGGCTTCCTATCGAATTGGGATCCAATCTCTTGCAAATCCCAATTGATGTGAATACCTAGCTATCCGTAGTGATTCGATCCCAATCTAATCCCTAATAACAATCCTAGCTCAATTTCTACCGATTCAGCACAAATACGAAATTGGGCTTGCAGGGTTCATCCCCACGCCCCAAGACGTGGATACTACTCACTAATCATAGCAATAGCACAATAATTTGCAAAGAAATAGACAATGGAATTCATCACAACAATGATATAAACAATAAAAATAGAGTTTTTGTGGAAGAAAAGTGCAAACCAATGTAGATCTTCAATCAACCCAACAAAAATCCAAGTTTTTCTCTTCACCAATCACAATTAATAAAGCTAAAAAGTAGATTCAAAAAGCTGCAAAAAATCTGAGAGGAGGCTCCCAAAACTAGGGTAGAAACAGAGCTTAAATAGCCCCAAAAATCGTCCAAAAATCCTGACCAAAACGCCCCTGCACAGCCTGTTTTCCGCAAATTTCGCTACAGGCAGCGCATCGCACTCGGCCGAGTGACAAAAGTCGCTCGGCCGAGTGAAAACCCTGTAAATTTTCCAGTAAGTCGGGGACTTCATGGGTCTTCAGTTCGGGGGTGGCTCGGCCGAGTGAGTTGTCGTCACTCGGCCGATGGCTTCACTTCACTCGGGCGGACGGAATTTGCCACTCGGCCGAGTGGGTCTTCTGAAGCTCAGATGGCCGAAAAACAGTAACTTCGGTCTTTTTGAGGGCCTTCGTCTGGGCGCCACTCGGGCGGACGTGGTAGCGTCACTCGGCCGATGTGGTCTCCGTCGCTCGGCCGAGTACACATGGAAGTCGTGTCTGAACGGGTCGGCCGAGCAGTGTCTCGCTGGTCGGCCGAGTGGCTCCTCCACTCGGCCGAGTGGGACACAAAAAATGCCCAAACTGGTCGTTTTGGCCTCCTCGTCGCTCCGGCGACGTCCATTCTTCTTCCGCTCCTCTCCAATAGCAAAATACCCCTCGGGGAGGTCGTCGGTGGCCGTCTGGATTACACGCATCTCGAGATCACTCCTAATCGCGCCAAATCACCTGAAATGCGACAAAAACAACAAATCGTGAAAAGCATCGCAATATCGTCGATATATCGTGAAAAACATAATTTGGGCGATCAAAATGGCATGCAAACATGCGGGAAAAGGGTGTAAAATAAGGAGTGATCAGTAAGTCGATCGGTAAGGTGTTGTATTCCCTTGCGAAAGGGGTATTGTGGTTAGGATATCCTAGCAAGTGGAGCTGGGTAAGTGTATTGCAGGTTTTGCGGGGATTGGATGTACCCAGATTGTGGAGAATCAATATAAATTCTCGGTGTTTACCTTGTGACTACTCTTATTATCTCTTTGTTCATTATATTGCTTGTGATCTAATTTCTGTTGTGCTTATTATCATTGTCTTATTTAATATTTATGTTGATTAAGTACCAAGGCAGGTAACACTTCTTGGACACTTAGGCAACTTTGTTAGAAGGGTAATATTTGCGAAAAAGTTTTTATCTTTATACACAATGCTATTCAACCAACCCTTCTAGTGTTGTCTGACATCCATAGGATCCGACAATATATGTTGAGCAACCTCGTGGATTTGAACATGAGAAGTTTCATGGTCATGTATTCAAATTGAGGAAAGCTCTTTATGAATTAAAACAAGCTCATAGAGCTTGGTACGAGAGAATTAGAAGGTTTTTGATAGATTCTAGATATAATGTAGGTAAAGTAGATGCAACTTTATTTATTAAGAAAATTGACAATGATATAATTCTTATTCAAATTTATATTGATGATATTATTTTTGGTTCTACTAATGAAAACCTTTGTCAAGAGTTTGCTAAGTTAATGCAAGATGAGTTTGAGATGAGCCACATGTGTGAGCTCAAATTCTTTTAGGGTCTACAAATCGAGCAATCAAAGGAGGGTACTTTCATCCAACAGACCAAGTACGTGAAAGAGTTATTAAAGAGGTTTGGGATGGATGATACAGCTGGAAAGGAGACACATATGGCACTCCTTAGACGAAGATGAAAATGGGAAGAAAGTAGACCAAAAGACTTATCGAGGTATGATTGGTTCATTACTTTATATTACTGCTAATAGACCTGATATCATGTTTAGGGTTTATGCATGTGCTAGATATCAGTCTAATCTAAAAGAATCTCATCTTAATGCAGTAAAACACATACTGTCACGCCCCGTTCTCCAGAATACCCGGCATTTTAAATTTTTTTCCTTTCCAAGTATCCCGAAGAGTGAGGATGGAGAGAGAGGAGAAGGGAGAGGAAGAAGAGCTGAGTAGGCAGGCCACTGCGCACGTGCTGGGATAGTACAGGTGAAGCTCCACTATAATATCATACAATTCATAAATAATAAAGAATAACAACAACATGTCACATATTTATAACAACTTCCATTTTTATACATCATCCAGGTACACCACTACATATACACAGTCATTCTCCACGTCCAAAGACAACCATACCAAACCACAACCACAACTCCAACTCACACCAAGTGTTTCCCCTAAACCCAACTCCAAGTCACCTCCAACAATGATACCCCTGCTACCTGAAAATTAAAGAGGAGCACATCAATGTATGCCCCAGTAGGAACCAACTTAGGTTTGGAACTCCGTTCTAAGGTTATCAAATCACAAGGCAAACAAGAGAAATGGAGTATGTAACTAAGTGATATAATGAAAATTAAATAGTTAAAACAAGGGAATCATACATGCGGTCCAGTGTCGAGTTACTGCAAGAAAAGGGTTAGCACGAATAATAATAATAATAATAACAACAACAACAACACAAGTATTCAGGCAAGCAATATCTGACAAGACAAGTGCAAGTGCCTGAGGTAAGACACAGAGTCATAAAGAAGCAGGCAAAGGGAAGGGGAAGTGCTGCCAGCAGAAGGAGTAACACGCATATTCTTATTTTATCATTTTATAATTGAATTAATTGGAACTTGGGTAAACTGTGTGATACCAGGACCTGGACTTCACCCCAAATTTAAGGTGAATATAGCACACGACGCTGTAGACACATGCACTGTACGCCGGGCCTCTCAGCTCCCCCATCCCTGGCAGGAGTAAGGCTCTCCACCTCCTTACCCCTCCACTCCCGGTAAAGGCGAGTGGGTGAAAAAATCACCTCCACTCCCGGTAAAGGCGAGTGGGTGTAAACTCCACACATCACATAATCATCTCCCAACTTCACAGTCCAGACCTCATATCCACAATTTACTCAAATCTCACCTAAAACTCCGGGCTATGGTAACTCACCCTCATTAGAGAGGACTGAGAGTTATTCAATTTTATAAGTTAACATCATAAGTGACACGTTAGGGGTCTTGATGGCATGGGTATGCACATATCACTTCAGCCACCCATCATCAGACATAGGGTCATGCACTTACGTGACATGCCCTCAATCACAACACATCGTCCACTCCCAATTGCAATGTATCCATGCCATTAGAGCCTCTAACTTTACCAATTATCAATGTGGCTCAAGGCCAACACCAACACATACACGTTTCTCAAATTACCGAATGTTGCCTTCATTGAGGAATTTCATCGAACACCTGACAGGCGTCATTCATATCAAAGCAACTCAATAACATTTACATGTGCCAAGGGCATGAACATTCATTTCACCATACAACAATATTAAGCAAGAATAATGATAGCCAATTAACCACAATTAATGAATAAGGATAGCACTTAATGAATTCAGCTTGCTGAAATTGCAAGAACAACCATAAAGATCAACACATTTCATTTAATTCTCTTGGGAATTTGACAAAACTTTATAAATGAAAGTATAATATATGGTATTTATGGATTTATATTTAAAATTTCATGCAAAAATATGAACTATATGATTTATGGTGAATTATTTAGTGAAGTGTGTCAAATCTGTTTTTCAGACAGATTTCAGGGTCTGTGTTGAAAGCCACTTTTGAGCATGTTGGAGACAATAATTCGACATATAAGCACTCTAATGAATTTTTTGAAAAACTTGTTAACTTTCCAACAAGACCAAGAACACAAAATTTCATTGAGTGTGCAGGTGTTTAGACCATTTCTATTGAAAAGTGTCAACACTGAAAATCAAAGAGACATGCTGTAAAGTTTGAATTTTTAATCCTAATTTCTGAATTGAACATATTTCAAAATTTATATGATTTTGGGATAGAACTCAAGATCTACATGCTCATATTTTTTTCTAACCATAATTCTTGCTACAGTAACCACAATCAAAGCAAAATCAGACATCAAGATTTCTGAATTTCAAAAGGAGATGACTTTGCTAAGAATTTCAAAGAGAAATTGTGAAATTGAGCCATAGCATGTAAAAATTGACTATCCTCATCACATATTAGATAAATCATGCTATAAAAACATATTAACAAAAATTAATTTGATGGAATTCCAAACCAAGAGAGTTCCTACCTCAAAAAGCTCAATTTTCTCTTCTCTTCCTCTTTCTTTCTTCTCCATCTTCTTCCCTCTTCAAGCCACATGACATACCTAATTATTGGAGTGAGTAATTAGGGTTTCCAAATGAAAAATAAGGAGAAAGAGGAGAGGGGGTGGCTGGCCCTAGGGGGAGGAAAAGGGAGGAAGAAAAAAATGAAATGAGAAAAGAGGAGAAAGTTAAAGAAAAAGAGAGAAGTTTCTCTCAAAATATCTTCAACTAGAAAGCTCCTTAGGATAAGCATGCAATAAGTTAAATGACCATAATAAACCTCCATTATCTTGGTATTTACAAGTTTGCCATTACTTTATGCACACACCACTTTAGGATGTACGCACAGCAGTTTTAGTCAAAAAGACCGTTTTGTCCCTGACCTTTTTAAAAATTTACGGGGGTTGCCATTGACCCCTAACCCTTTTCACACTTGCATGGATCTTCCTACACACATCCATGCACATCCATGCGAGCATACATGCTTCACACACATACGTCTAACACACTCCTGTCGGTTTACTTCCACGATGCCATTTGCACTTCTCCCGCATTCACATTCGCATTCTCTTCCCTTAGCCACGTATTACGGCCCAATCCTCTGCTCACTACATCACATACATCGATATCTACGCTTATTCCATGCCTACGTATGCATTGTAGGTAGAAATACCGCGTGTGTTCAGTAGAATACATGTATAGTGCAAAATAGGGCATGACACATACTTAGGTATCTTAAGTCCACTTAAACTTTGGTTTATTTTATCCAAAAATAGCACATTTGATTTAATATCTTATAATGATTCTGACTTTGCTGGTTGCAAAACTACTAGAAAGGGCACAAGTGGAACTTCTTACTTTCTTATGCATTCCCTTGTTTTGTGGTTTAGCAAAATGTAGAATTCAGTGTCATTGTCTACTACTGATGCATAGTA
This sequence comes from Scilla litardierei, assembly GCA_030789695.1. Taxonomy (NCBI): domain Eukaryota; kingdom Viridiplantae; phylum Streptophyta; class Magnoliopsida; order Asparagales; family Asparagaceae; genus Scilla; species Scilla litardierei. Next base: position 28,440,426 of record CM061133.1, read on the forward strand.
TATTGATGCCAATCTTGCATGTGCTCGTCTTATGGATGAGACATGTCTTAGCTCATTTTGAATTAAGTGGCATACATCTGTAATCTACTGTGATAATAAGAGCACTATCAATTCGACTAAGAATCATGTACTGCACCCTAGAACTAAACATATAGATATAAGACATCACTTTATTGATGATCATTGTACCAAAATAGATCTAGAATTAAAATATTGTTAAGTGTATATTTAGTGCATTTCTACATTTCATCTCCCAAGCATATTTTATATTTTCTTCGCATTTTACATGCATTCTTCATCCCTTTTTGTCCATTTTACTCTTGTGATATGTTTTATGTATTTCGGAAAGAAAAGTGTGATGGAAATTGAAGTCCACCCCAAGTGATTTTGATGATGAGCACACCAAATGAAAGCTTAGTGTACTAACTACACTACACTTAAGATGTGCAGAATTTGCGAAGCTATACTCATACTCAAAGAAGCACACTTCAACGCTCAAAGACAAAGACGAACATGACTAAACTCAAGTGATGAAGCTCAAGCTCAAACAGAACAAAAAGCACAAAGAGAAGCTCGCTTTCACTTCATCAAGTTGACCAAACTTCCGAAGACATGTTCTGAGTCTAGAGTGAGTGTGTCGTGTCTTTTAGGGTATTTGTTAAAGCCATATCAAATAGACAAAACACACACACATACAAATAATTTCGAAAATACTTTTAATTATCTTCAAAATATTTTCAAGAGCTTTTTCTAGTCACTCCATAATTTTCGTAGTGAAACTCCACGCACCCTGGAGCTAACTACTTGTCTGACTAGAAGAATAGCAGGAAAAACTCCTCTGGGAGTCGACTACCAAAAGTAGGGAGTCGACTACTTGTCAGAGATCGAAAACTCCTGGAGTTCTCTGGGAGTCGACTACCTATATGAGGGAGTCGACTACCAGCTGTAAATTTCAGACGTTTTTGAAATTGAATTTTGAAATCTTTTGAGCAATTTACTCCGTAATTTTTGGGACAAAAGTCAAACGAAATTTGAAATTCAAATATCAGTTTTTCCCTATAAATAGAGCTGAATTCTTTTGTGAAAAATACAACATTGAAAATCAAATCTATTGTGAAAACTCTCTTGAATTCAAAGCTCTCAATTTTCTCTCTAGCCAATTTAATTTTTATTTGATCTTGCAATACTTTCTTATTCTTTTTTGAAGATCATACTCTTACTTTTTTATTGGCTAAATCGTTTTCAAAATCCTTACTATTATTCTCTTTAATTTTATTTGAAAGGATTTTTGAAAAGCTCTAGATCACAAAGAACTTCTCTCGTATCTTTGTGTGATCTAGACTATCATTCTATCAAGCCACTACACAAATTGTCTTAACTTTGATTGGTTATAGAATCGGGTGTATAAACCAATCTCCATCATTTATTGTGGTGTATTGGATAAATTCTCATTGTGTTGGTTGTTGGAACACTAGACAAGTCTAGTTGTTGCCAGTTGGAAAGTCCTCGGTTTGTGAGACAAGGGTAAACCCTAGACAAGTCTAGGTGTTGTGGTTGGAAATCCTGGTCAAGGCTAGGTCGTTGGAAATCCTAACGAGTGAAGTTAAGTACTTGTATTTGCCAAGAAAGATAGTGGAAATCTCGTACCGGATTGGTCGGGGACTGGACGTACCCGGGTTGCGGGGAACCATGATAAAAATCCTTTTTGTCTGCGTTTGTTTTTCTATGATTTGTTATCTTTCTTGTACAAGCACTCTTTACTTATTAATTGTTCATCTTTGTAATTCATTGTTGACTTATTGAAAAGATTGTATCTTTAATTTCCGCTGTGTATAAATCTATTTGTAAAGATCTATTTGTCAAAGTTATATTTATCTGATCTTAATCCAATCTCTTTCATATTCTTGTTAAGATTGTTTTGTTGATTAAGAACCAAGCGTAGATTACTCTACTTGGTTTCTTAGGCAACATTAGAAGGAATTTATTTGTGTTAATATCGTTGAGCGAAAAAGTTTACTATATACACAACACTATTCAACTCCCCACCCTTCTAGTGTTGTTTGCCATCCACAAGATCCAACACTTGGTATCAGAGCGAGGCTACAAAAGTGATGGCGTCAACTTCTTTCCACTCTGAAGGACTGAATACCATGCGACCACCTCTATTCAACGGAACCAACTACGCTAGCTGGAAGATCCGAATGAAGACTCACCTAGAGTCATTGGACATTGAAGCTTGGACTATTACCAAAGTCCCGTACATCGCACCCACCGACGTTGAGTTTGGAAAATGGTCTGTCGACGACAAGAAGAGAGCTAATCTCAATGCAAAAGCAATGAATGCTCTGTTTTGCGCTGTTACAGGAAATGAGTTCAATCGAGTCTCCCAATGTGAAACAGCACATCAAATATGGCATACTCTTCAGGTAAGTCACGAAGGTACTGAAAAGGTAAAAGAATCTCGCATAAACGTCTTACATTCAAAGTTTGAATCTTTTAAAATGGAAGAAGGAGAGAGTATCACCGATGTGAATACTCGTTTTACTAATATTACAAATGAGCTTGCAGGACTAGGAAAGAAACTTTCTGAGTATGAACAAGTAATGAAGATACTAAGATCCCTCCGACCCGAGTGGAAGGGAAAGACTACAGCCATTCGAGAAGCGCATAACGTAAAAGACCTCACCATCGAAGAACTGATGGGAAATCTCATGGCATATGAGATTGAGCTTGAAGAAGACAAGAAAATCGAAGAAAAACCAAAGAAGAAGAATCTTGCATTCAAAGCCCAAGAGGAAGATTCCGACTACACGGACAAAGAAGACCATATCGCGTTCATCTCAAAGAACTTTAAAGAGTTCATCACCAGTAAGTATGGAAAACGATCTTTTAGACCCACTAACGGTATTATTTGTTTTGGTTGTAATAAACCAGGGCATGTCAAAAGAGACTGTCCATTGGAAAGAAACAACCGTGATTCAAGAGATCGTGGGAAGAACAAAGACAATAATGAAAGGCGAAACAATACAAGAAACAAGTTTCGACGACCAAAGAAAGAAGCTTATGCAGCCTTCGACCAAAGCGACGACTCTTCATCCGATGAATCCTCAGAAGAAGATAATGATGAAAGAAGAGAGACGGCACACATGTGCTTCATGGCATCTACATCCTCCAAGGTAAGCTCGCATCATGATTCATCTAGCGACAATGAGTCATCGTCAAGCGATGATGAAGACTTGGATTATAGGGGAGCATATAAGGAGCTATGCAAAATGCATGAAAAGCTCATTAAAGAACATAGAAAAACACTTAGAAATATTAAAAGAGAGACTAAAGAAAAAGAAGAAGTCATTAAAGAAAATAGTCTTCTTAAAGAAAAGAATGATCTCCTACAAAAAGATATTTTGCTAGTAAATGAAAAAGTTGAAAATCTAAATAATCTTCTCGTATCTGTCAAAGATAAATACGACGCTACGATGAAAATTATTGAGAATTTTAACAAAGGAAAAGGGAAGCTAGATAGTATAATAGATAATCAAAAAGCTTCATCTAGCAAAACCGGACTCGGCTATGATTCACATCATACCAAGAAACGGGTTAAGCATACTAGGACGCATCATGCTAACAATAATGTTTTGAGCATCTGGGTACCAAAGAGATTATCTGATCAGCGAAAAGAAAGGTACGCTACTAACTTTGTTCAACAAATTCATCTTAACAAAAATTATAAATATGTTGTTCATGAAGGAACTAAACCTTATTGGGTTTGGCTTCCTAAAGACTAACCCCTCGGACTCAAAAACAAAGAGTACCATAAAATGCTTATTTATTTTCAGGTACTCTAAAAGGAGGAAAACAATGAAGAAAATTCAAGAAGTCAAAACGGCTGAATCAGAACAAAATTTTTTTTTAAATTACTTATATATATATATATATATATATATATATATATATATATATATATATATATATTAAATGTGTTATAATGAGTTAATATGTGTATATGATTGTGTTTTATTCTTAAAATATTTTTTTAAAACACACTCAAGCTGGATCAAAAATTCCCCGGGATGAGAAAACGACTCAACCCAGCAGGGAGTCGACTACCTACAGGAGGGAGTCGACTACCCGTGCGAAAATTTCTGGGTTGCTCTTTTTTTTACTAACTCCTAATGGGTTCTATTGAGTGGATGGATCCAGATCCGTTAAGACAACTTACCCAATAAGCCTAAAACTCATCCTAGCCATCCAAATTTTGATCTAAAGGCCCTCTCCTCTCCACATCTCTTCATCCAAACAACAAAACCCCAAGAAAAACCCTAGAGGTAGCCGACTACCCCTCTTCCTCCTCCTCTTCTCTTGATTTTTCACCTTGGTGCTTGGACTTTTTGGAGCCATTTTCTCATCTTCCTCCAAAGTTACTCAAGGTAAAAATTTTCTTACTCCATGATTTTTTATTATTTCATCTTTCTTGTGGTTATCTAGTAGTGTAAAAATGTTATTTTTCTTCTTTTACTCTATCTAGATGCCTATCAAGGGGATTTTCTCCAAGAAGAGGAAAACTACCACAGAAATTGATTCTGAAAAGGAGATTATCTTACCCTATCTTTTCAAAACTACTACATATGAGAAATTTGTTAAGATCTCAAAGAAACCAATCTTGCATGAACGATTTGTCAAACTTAATGATGTTATCAATTATGGCATTGACAGTCTGTTAGATTTTCAAAACTTAGAAAACTTGATCTCTTCTGAAAATGTGTATCTTTGTTATCCTAGGCTTGTTCATCTTTTCTATGCAAACATGGACTATGATCTTGTGAAAAGTCGTTTCATAACAAAAGTTCTTGATACCAAACTTGCAATAACTGTCAAATCCCTAGGAGAAGCCCTAGGAATCCCATACTCTGGCATGCTTCTTGACAAAATCGAAATGACTGATGAGAACATTCTAGAAAGAATGTATTTGCCCGGTAGACACTTTCAAACCAAACTTCCATGTAGCAATCTTCGCTATCCGGCGAGAATCTTGGCTAATATTTTGTCTTATAACATAACTCAAAAATCTGGAAGCCATGCTTTTCTTTCTGAGAAACAAGCTAAGTGCATCTATGCCATCCTAGGTAACATTCGTGTTAATTGGGCTAAAGTGATTATGGATTCTATCCTAGCCTCAGCTTCTTCTGATAGACCCTCCTCCACCCTTTCTCATGGACACTATCTTACTATACTATTCATTAGCTACAATGTGCCACTGGATCATGAAACATCCATTCTAGAACCTGCTCGTGTCTTTGATGTACATGCTCTTGGGAGAATGAATCTCCACCATGATCTTGATGAAAATGTCCCTGAAGAACAAATTTCTACCGAAGGAGGATCATCATCCTCAAGGAGAGGTAAGAAAGTTGTTATTTCAGATTCCGAAGAAGAAGGAGAGAAGAAAAAGGAAGCTGCGAAGAAGAAGAAGAAGAAGAAGAAGAAGTTCCAGCATACATCCTTGAACTTCAGGAAATGCTTCTGAAGAAGATTGGAAAATTGAAGATCTCACAAGAGAAATGATTTGAAAATCTCAATCAAAAGGTGGACGACCTCAAGGAGATCGTCGTGAAAAGCAACAAGATGACTGAAGAAACGCTTGTTATGACCCTTGAAGAAATCAAGGAACTGAAGAAGAACAGCGGTCATCCTTAGCTTCATGAACTTAGCTTCATAAACAATGGTTCTCTTTCAAAACAATGATTCTCTAAAAACTATGGCTTGTAATAACTCTTATCGTGTGATGCTAGCTATTATGAAATTATCTACTATGCAATACTTAGTTGTTCCTATGAACTAACATCTCCCCTGCAGGCATATGAAATTGAATTCCTCTCCTAATTATTTTATGCTCTGTAGAAATTATTTCTTTGTTTTTTGTTGATGACAAGGGGGAGAAAAATATATGAAATGCAAAAATGAAATTATATGAATTGTATTGCTAAACAGCTTCGATGCAGGGGGAGAACCGCATCAAAGCAGGGGGAGTAAGTATACTTAAATATTTTCATCTTTAACTTACTTCATTTTTTTTCATTTGGGTGTCATCATCAAAAAGGGGGAGAGTGATGGAAATTGAAGTCCACCCCAAGTGATTTTGATGATGAGCACACCAAATGAAAGCTTAGTGTACTAACTACACTACACTTAAGATGTGCAGAATTTACGAAGCTCTACTCATACTCAAAGAAGCACACTTCAACGCTCAAAGACAAAGACGAACATGACTAAACTCAAGTGATGAAGCTCAAGCTCAAACAGAACAAAAAGCACAAAGAGAAGCTCGCTTTCACTTCATCAAGTTGACCAAACTTCCGAAGACATGTTCTGAGTCTAGAGTGAGTGTGTCGTGTCTTTTAGGGTTTTTGTTAAAGCCATATCAAATAGACAAAACACACACACATACAAATAATTTCGAAAATACTTTTAATTATCTTCAAAATATTTTCGAGAGCTTTTTCTAGTCACTACATAATTTTCGTAGTGAAACTCCACGCACCCTGGAGCTAACTACTTGTCTGACTAGAAGAATAGCAGGAAAAACTCCTCTGGGAGTCGACTACCAAAAGTAGGGAGTCGACTACTTGTCAGAGATCGAAAACTCCTGGAGTTCTCTGGGAGTCGACTACCTATATGAGGGAGTCGACTACCAGCTGTAAATTTCAGACGTTTTTGAAATTGAATTTTGAAATCTTTTGAGCAATTTACTCCGTAATTTTTGGGACAAAAGTCAAACGAAATTTGAAATTCAAATCTCAGTTTTTCCCTATAAATAGAGCTGAATTATTTTGTGAAAAATACAACATTGAAAATCAAATCTATTGTGAAAACTCTCTTGAATTCAAAGCTCTCAATTTTCTCTCTAGCCAATTTAATTTTTATTTGATCTTGCAATACTTTCTTATTCTTTTTTGAAGATCATACTCTTACTTTTTTATTGGCTAAATCGTTTTCAAAATCCTTACTATTATTCTCTTTAATTTTATTTGAAAGGATTTTTGAAAAGCTCTAGATCACAAAGAACTTCTCTCGTATCTTTGTGTGATCTAGACTATCATTCTATCAAGCCACTACACAAATTGTCTTAACTTTGATTGGCTATAGAATCGGGTGTATAAACCAATCTCCATCATTTATTGTGGTGTATTGGATAAATTCTCATTGTGTTGGTTGTTGGAACACTAGACAAGTCTAGTTGTTGCCAGTTGGAAAGTCCTCGGTTTGTGAGACAAGGGTAAACCCTAGACAAGTCTAGGTGTTGTGGTTGGAAATCCTGGTCAAGGCTAGGTCGTTGGAAATCCTAACGAGTGAAGTTAGGTACTTGTATTTGCTAAGACAGATAGTGGAAATCTCGTACCGGATTGGTCGGGGACTGGACGTACCCGGGTTGCGGGGAACCATGATAAAAATCCTTTTTGTCTGCGTTTGTTTTTCTATGATTTGTTATCTTTCTTGTACAAGCATTCTTTACTTATTAATTGTTCATCTTTGTAATTCATTGTTGACTTATTGAAAAGATTGTATCTTTAATTTCCGCTGTGTATAAATCTATTTGTAAAGATCTATTTGTCAAAGTTATATTTATCTGATCTTAATCCAATCTCTTTCATATTCTTGTTAAGATTGTTTTGTTGATTAAGAACCAAGCGTAGATCACTCTACTTGGTTTCTTAGGCAACATTAGAAGGAATTTATTTGTGTTAATATCGTTGAGCGAAAAAGTTTACTATATACACAACACTATTCAACCCCCCCTTCTAGTGTTGTTTGCCATCCACAGGATCCAACACTATCATCCCTCCACAGCGTGGCGGAGAAGAGTCTAGCACATCGCCAGCCACTTGTATCACTTGAGGTAATCTATCTGAACAATACCTTCTTAGTTCTGATATAGATTTCTCACCTTTTGCAGGTGATACCATTGAGACATATCACGCTAGTGACATCATCCAGAGCTACACTTCAAAAGATGATGAGAAAGATGATAAGGCATTCGCTAGACTTGTGGAACACATGATCTGAAACTACTAAGATCTATTTAATGGTTGCGTGGACCAGGGTAGAATCTCTGAAATAGAGGAGCCCACACCACCCTCTTCCTTTGATCAGGTCCCCCATTTTGAGCGATGCAAGAACATCGAGAGGGCTGTGACACGCATACCTACTCGTGATTAGGACGTGCACGTGGGCATGGATACGACGATTGATTTCAGCAAGCCCAAACAATGTACACCTCCTTTATTACTGCCGCATCCACTATCCATTCCATCGGAGTCCGAGCATCACTGAGATACCACTCAGGGAGATTTCTTAGACTCCACGCACTCCTTTTTTGAATCTCAAAATTTATCTCATTATCATTTAGATTCAGATATTTCTAACACAACGTATCACTTGTAGGACATAGACATACAATCGCCGGAGATATGATTGGTTGTACTACCACCTGACCATTTTGAAAGCGAGAAGAACGAGGATCTGATCGTACCATACCCCGAGAGTATCAAGATTTCTCCAGGGAGTATTCATCAACTTGCTTTCGAATTTCATACACCTTTTGAAGATTTCCTCTGAACAAATTTTATTAGGGGGGATGAATTTTCTTGTTGGACCAACATAGCTCGTCCTTTGCAGGTTACAGGTGGACACCTTCAGGGGATATTGGGAGTTGTATTGATGGATTCCAGTGATGTTCATGGAGTAAAGCAGCTGGCTGAGCCACGAAAGCAGCATGAGGAGCAGCTTCCTACTCTATTGGAGATTCTTGATCCACCTTTTGGTCAGGTGCATCCTAATGTAGTAGTGTAAATATTTTATATGCTTTCTAGTATAGTATCTTAATAATCTCTTCCTCCTCTCGGTAACGAGGAAAGTGTGTTAGGATTTAGAAATCAGTAATGAATCTCTCACCTCTTAATCGCCTCACAATTGATATCATTTTAACCCTAAAACTCTATTTATGCCATCTTCCCAATTTTAGCTCCAATCTCGACAATATATCTCCCCCCCAACCACACATAAGCCCTTGCAATTCATACACATATTTTGTTTGGGGGTGATGCTTCATTTTGGCTTAGGGGAGGCTCTCCCATGCACCCCACCATTTTCCACGTACTTAGTGCTTTCACATCACATTCCCCATTTCATTACTCCTTTCCCCCACGCATATCTACCCCCCAATCTTCTATTCCTCTTGCATTCGGGACAATATTTAGTTTTAGCTTGGAGAAGGTACTTCACTCCTAGCTTGGGGAGGAGCCCGCCATTCATGCTTCACGTCACTGCATTTGCACTCACGTTTTCGGTTATTTTTGCACCCATTCAAAAAAAATTTGTGAAGAGGAAATGATCCCTCGGGGAAAATCACTCTCGTGTGTAATTTCATTTATACGCTTAATTAGATACACTTCTTACATACATGTTCTGGATATCTTCATGGCATGATTTATCGTTCCTCTCCCCACGAATTCACATTTAACTCACTCCCATGAATAAATACTAGTTCTCGCATTTACCTTTGATATGCTAGATTGATTTTTTATTCAACTCTGGGAATGCATGAGCCTAGGTTTTACCAATAGTATTGAGTAGGCCTAAGCTCGATAGGATTTGGTTGTGAATATAGATTAGTTCCCCCTAAGACATGTGTGCTTGATATGCTCCAAAAAAAGAGAAGAGAAAAATGATGAATACAAAAAAAATGGAATAAGTGCATCGTTCTTTCAATCACGCCAAGTAGCTGGGTCTCCGTACCTCAGGAAGCATTGAAGATTCGTGTCAAAAAGTGAGATTTGTGAGAGTGCACTATGATTTGAGAAAGTAGACCCAAGGGTGCCATTTTGGCCTAATGCCTTAGATTCGTCTGAGTTGGGATTCATTGGTCGAAATCTCATTATATGTGTTGTCTAGGTTCCTTGTATATAAGAGAGAGAGAAAAAGAGAGAGAGAGAGAGAGAGAGAGAGAGAGAGAGAGAGAGAGAGAGAGAGAGAGTGTGTGTGTGTGTGTGTGTGTGTGTGTGTGTGTACCGAGCATGTTTATCGCCATGTCTTAGGATGAACTAGCTTGACATAGCCAATCCTAGAAAGGCGAGGTCCCATGATACACTTATGGGCTTTTGCCTTCGCGAGTGTAAGTAAATAGTTGAATTTTTATCGATCTAAGCCTATTAGAAGAATTTTTCTCGGACTTAGTCTTTTTCACGAGTACGTATGTTAAATTTGAAATCGTGTTGGAGATTAATATTTTTGAGTCATACGCCATGTAGGATTGATAGAGTGATGCGTGCTTGGAGTGAACTCTAATTTTGCTGTATATGTGGCTTGCGTGTGTGATTGATTCGGGAGGGTGATTCCCCGATCTTCTTACAAATTTCTTCATGTCCCCCATTTTGATATCTTGTCTTGCTCGGAGACGAACAAGAGTTTAGCTTGATTGAATTTGTTAAGTGTAAATTTAGAGCAATTTTACATTTCATCTTCCGTGCATATTTTATATTTTATTCACATTTTCCACGCATTCTTCATCCTTTTGTGTCCATTTTACTCTTGGGAGATGTTTTGTGTATTTCAAAAAGAAAAGTGCACCAAACGATGCAAAGAGGTAATGGAAGAAACATGCGAGAAAAGACGGCATGGAGCAAAGAAGAAATGGAGAAGAAAGGGGCCAAAATACAGTCAACACGGCCGTGAGTGTCAACACACGGCCGTGCCACCACATCAGCCCCAGGGAGAAAGTTGAAGTGTCAACCACACGTTGTGCAGCTTCATTGCACGACTGTGCCACTTTTGCGGTGCTGAGGAGTGCTGAGTAGGAAATAGACACGACTGTGACACTCAATTGCATGGTCATGCCAATAAAAAGACAGAAAGGCTTTCTACCTAACTGTAGCCACACGGTCGTGTGGTATACCCACATGACCGTGTCAGATGAACTGGAGTTGGCACCTGGAGCTAAAGGCAGTGACACAGTCGTACGCATCAACCACACGACCATGCTCAATTTGTGAAACATGGGAGCTGCTAAAGGGAACTGAAGAATCAACATGGATGTGCAGCTTCACTGCACGGCCGTGCATAATTCGCAAAATGATGAGGCCTAGCTGCCTGGCGGTAGCACGGCTATGCCGATTAGCGACACGGCTGTGCACCCCTTATTTTGCGAGTTTCAGACCCGAAATATGTTAGGTTTTTGGGGGGATTATAAATAGGCTTGTGAGCGATTGAGAGGGGTCTTCTTCTAGGTTTTATTCCCCCTTTGGGGGCTGTCTTCTCCATTCTTTTGTAAGGTCTTTTATTTCTTTATCTTTTTGTATTACGAATTAGATCTTTTATTCCTCTTTTATTAGTTTTGATTTTAATCTTTTCTCTTTGTTATTCTTATGATGTGTTTTCTACGAGTTATTTAATGTTCATTTCCATGATTAGTGAGTAGATCTTCTTGCCTTGGGCAAGGTGGAACCCAGTGAAAATGATTCATGTTGATTGATCGCCCAAAATATCGTTCTATTAGAATATTTCTAGGGCATAGCCTTGGATGTGTGCTTATATCATTTTTATCATTAGGATGCTTTGCAACCCTTACCCTGACAAGAAATCGGGGCTTGGGTGGCTTATAACCCTAATCACCGACGAGAAATCAGGATTTAGTTTGATGCCCTTAGTGGTAGAATGACTTTCTGATAATAAGGCTACGATGAGACATCGGGCCTAGGTTTTTAAAGCAACTAGAATTGGGGCTTCGACAAGACATCGGAGTCCTGATAGCGATCCAAGATATGCTCTGAGTTCTCTCTCACGACATAGACGGGGAGATAACGAAGATTGAGACTAAACCCTCATCGACGGCTTTATTTTTATAGAGTGAGAAGCTAGATCAATCCCATGTTTGGTTCTGTTAGGTTTTACTTGCTATTCATGAATGCTTTACTTGTCATATGTGGCATTCTGCTTATCGTCGCTTGCTCTTTACTTCCTGAAGTTTTTAGACAAGTTATCTGGGGAATCTTGGACATTTTGTTGTACGTTTTGTTGCATCTGAGCCACTGCCATCTGAAGAAGAGAATCGAATCAGTTAGGTTGTTGGATGAATTGTTGAACAGTTTGTTGTACCAGGATGTTCAACATGCTAAGTTTATATGCGACGATTGACTGCTCAAAGTATTCGAGGATGTGCGACTGGCGTCCGCGTAATCTTTTATCTCTCTATTTAACAGTTCAGGTATTTATGGAGGTTATTAACTGTTATAAATTTGATCGGATGTATATCTCTTGTTACCTTGTTGTGAAACGGTTGGAGAGATTTTCACCGGAAATATCCTGGCAACGATCTCCTGCGGATATTCAGGGATCTCCTTCTTGATGTAGAAGTTGCGGGTATTGCAGGTGACGAACCGTATCAAGATCTGATTGCATGCGTGCTGATTGAACCGTGGATTGCGGGGAGGCTTGCTTTTAGCGTTCGGAGCAATTGGCGGCTAGGTCACAGACTTGGTGATAAAAGTTTTGTGAGATCACTCCGGGAGGGAGGCCGACGACTACGCACGTATGATCAAGGGAGTTGATCTAGTCGGTGGTGCAAGGGGAGCTTGCAGGCAAGGGGAGCTTGCCAAGAATACTTCACGGGGTTGATTGCGATCACCCCTCACGGTTTGTATTAAGGGAGAGTGTGTTCTTCCCTATAGAAGCGTGGTTATTAGAGTTTGTATTCTCTGATTTTCATAGTGAAGTATTCTGCTTTTCTGGGCGTGGCCCCGCAGATGTAGGTGTGCACACCGAACTGTGTTACCAAGTCTTGTGTGTCTCTGTTTGCTGTGTGTTGCTGTGTTGTTCTTAAGATTCATTATTGCGTACTGAATTTCATTTGGTATCAGAGTAGGTCATCCGTATTACTTTGATCGTTCAAAGTGGGTGTGATCTTGTGTGTCAGTACGCTTATCATGAATACCAAAGAAGGTGCCTCTGTTACTTGTCCTCCCTTGCTCACCGGATCTAATTACACATATTGGAAGACACGCATGCGAGCCTTTATCAAGTCCCTAGATGAAAAGGCTTGGGTGGCTACGGTTGAAGGATGGAGCCCTCCGACTGAAGTTAACAAGGAAGGCAAAGAATGTATCAAACCCGTGAAAGATTGGAATCCTGAAGAGGAGCATGCTGCCTTAGGAAACTCAAAAGCAGTGAACGCCATCTTCACTGCCGTCGATGAAGAGCAGTTCAAGCTTATATCAACTTGTGAGCACGCAAAAGAAGCCTGGGACATTCTTCAAAATGTGCATGAAGGGACCAGCACTGTTAAGGCGTCCAAATTGCAAATGCTTGCCTCACAGTTTGAAAACCTGAGGATGAATGAAAACGAGACCGTTGCAGAGTTCAACAGAAGATTGAGGGATATAGCCAACCAGGCATTCCAACTGGGTAAGAAATATTCTCAAAAGAAGTTAGTTGAAAAGACTCTGAGATCCTTGCCAGAAAAATTTTCGGCTAAGATTGCTGCAATAGAGGAAGTAAGAAACACATCCACCATGAGATTAGACGAACTCATGGGCTCTCTGCAAACTTATGAGATGAATCTCAAGCAAAACAAAAGGGAGAAGGGAGTTGCTTTAAAGGTTGAAGCGAATGAATCTTCACAATTCGATAATGAGTCAGAACTCGAAGATGATATTGCTTTACTCACCAAAAATTTTAGTAGGATGATGAGGAAGATCAATAACAGAGGTCAGAATTTCAAAGCTGCTAATAAGGTGGTGCGGTCAGGTCCACCTGCTGGTGAAAAGATTGCTAGCCGCCATAATCAAAGGTATGATTCTAAAAACAAGTGAAAGGGAATACAATGTAGAGAATGTGAAGGATTTGGCCACATACAGGCCGAATGTGAAAACACCCTTAAGAAGCAAAAAGGGAAATCCCTTGCCAGCACCTGGAGCGATGAAGACTCTGAAGGAAGTGTGGAAGATGAAGACATAACTAGCAATTATGTTGCATTCACAGCCATCCTGAAAGACAAGTCTGAGGGTAAGTCTTCTAGTCATGTTGAACATAATGTTGTAACACGTGCTTCAACATCCACTCACAAGCAAGGAGATGTGATACGTAATGTTGTGACAAATGATGCAACTTACAACAGTGAGGTTGAATCGGACAATGAAAGTGAAGAAGATATTGGTGATGAGGATATCCGCTCGACTTATCAAATGATGTTCTACAAATGGTTGGAAATTTGTGTAGCCAACAAGAAGTTGAAAGGTGAATGCTCCAGCTGAGAAGTGAGAGGGATTGGACTCAAGCCAAACTATTGAAGACTGAAACAAGCCTCCGGAATCTTGAGAGTAGCCTGAAGAGAGCACTGCTAAGAGCTGAGAAGGCGGAAAACACCCTCAACAGATGGAACTCAGGAAAATCTAAACTTGATGACATCCTCAACATGGGTAAGGTGGCTGGAGATCGAACAGGAGTTGGTTATCACAGAGGGAGTCATCTACACACCCTAAAGACTAGAAGTAGTCTCATTACTAAGGAGCATGGTAAACGGAGTCAACTGAATGAGAACAAGTCAAGAGAGAAGAAAGTAAAAGGTTCAACAAAAGGTTCAACATCCAGGCAGCCAACATGTAATTACTGTAGACAAGTTGGACACTATGACTGGAGTTGTTTTAGGCGCATGAAGCATTTGAATGAAGGAAGAAATGTTAACCACTCTCAACAGCAGACAAGTATGAAATGGGTCAAGAAGTCTGAACTGGTCAGTATGGTTGCATACACATCCTTAGTTACTTTTGCGAAAAATCAGTGGTATTTTGACAGTGGTTGCTCTCGGCATATGACATGGAACAGGGGACTCCTATCTGAGTACACTACTGGCAACAAAGGACATGTCACGTTTGGAGATTGTCAGAGAAGCAGGGTTGTTGGAAAAGGGAATTTGAATATGACAGGAACACTGAAACTAAAAGATGTGATGCATGTTGAGAACTTAAAGGCTAATCTCATAAGTATCAGTCAGTTGTGTGATCAAGGACTTCTGGTCCGTTTCAACAAGGATGAATGCATTGTATTCAATAGAGATGATGTTTGTATTCTTTCCGGAAAAAGATCCAGCGACAACTGCTATCTGTTGCAAGATCCTGACAGGTGTCTAAGTATCACAACGGATGTTTCTGAACAGTGGCATCAGAAACTGGGACATGTCAACTTCGAGACCTTAATGAAGATCTCCCAAGCCAAAGCTGTTCGTGGAATGCCAACGTTAATCAAGAAGAAAGAACGGGTGTGTGAATCTTGCCAACTAGGAAAGCAGAAGAAAGTGAGTCACAAGCAAATTTAGACTATCACAACCTCAAAAATTCTGGAGCTGCTACACATGGACTTGATTGGACCCACCTCAGAAACAAGTGTGGGAGGTAAGAAGTACATCTTCGTATGTGTTGATGATTTTTCTCGGTTCACCTGGGTGGATTTTCTTAAGGAGAAGTCAGATACTTTTGATGCTTTCAAGAAATTGTGTACTCGTCTTCAGGTTGAAAAAGGTGACAAAATTGGAAAAATCATCCGGATTCGAAGTGATCATGGAAAAGAGTTTGAGAATCACTCATTCTCTGCATTCTGTGAGGCACAGGGTATAGGACATGAGTTCTCGGCTCCTAAGACTCCTCAGCAAAATGGAGTTGTTAAAAGGAAGAATCGAACACTTCAGGAAATGGCACGAGTTATGCTGAATGCTCGGGAAGTTAATGTTAAGTGGAGGTCTGAAGCTATTAATACCGCTTGCTACACCATCAACAGGGTATATCTTCGGCCAAGGACTGAGAAAACTCCATACGAAATCTGGAAAGGGAGGAAGCCTGATGTCTCCTACTTCCATATCGTTGGAAGCAAGTGCTACATCTTGCAAGATCGTACACCAAGACGGAAGTTCGACGCCAAGAGTGACATAGGAATTTTCTTGGGGTATTCTACAAGGAGTCGTGCCTTCCGAGTGTTGAATGAACGCACAGACGTTATGATGGAATCTATTAATGTGGTGGTTGATGATTTTGATCAGGGAGAGTCTATACTGACTGGAGAAAAAAGGACTCAGGAAGACAGAAATGATGATGAGGTTCGTGTTGAAAATGATGTTGCAACAGTTAAGACTAATCAGAACAATGTTGAACAAAATGTTGCAACACAGGATACTACCACAATTGAGACGACTCAAGAAGAGGCTGAAAATGGTCAAGATGCTGAGGGGATCACAAAAGTTATACGCGACCATCCACCGGAGCTTATCATTGGTGACGTGCACGACAGTCGTCGTACCAGAGGTGCTAGTCGTGTCAACTACAGAGATCTGGCTGGGTATGCATGTTTTCTCTCTACTATTGAACCCAAAAATGTGAAGGGAAGCCATTGTTGATGATTTCTGGGTTTCGGCTATGCAAGAGGAACTGAACCAATTCCAACGAAATGATGTCTGGAGTCTTGTGGAGAGACCCAAAGGAACCAATGTTATCGGAACAAAATGGATATTCAAAAATAAAACAGATGAGAAGGGAAATATTACTCGCAACAAAGCTCGTCTTGTAGCTCAAGGGTATACTCAAGTGGAAGGAATTGACTTTGATGAGACATTTGCTCCAGTGGCTCGGTTGGAATCCATCAGACTTCTTCTGGCCGTTGCTTGCAGTCTAAAGTTCAAACTACATCAAATGGATGTGAAGAGCGCCTTCTTGAATGGGCTTCTGAATGAAGAAGTGTATGTTCAACAACCCAAAGGCTTTGCAGATCCATTTCTTCCAAACCATGTTTACAAGCTGAAGAAAGCTCTTTATGGGTTGAAACAAGCGCCGAGGGCCTGGTATGAAAGATTAACTACTTACCTTCTTAAAAAGGGGTATGAACGAGGAGGAGCTGATAAAACCCTATTTGTTCAACGGACAAGATCAAGTGTCATGGTAGCTCAGATCTATGTTGATGATATAGTCTTCGGTTCAACATCACAACAGCTAGTGCATGAGTTTATCACCCTCATGCAAAAGGAGTTTGAAATGAGTATGGTAGGTGAGTTAAATGTTTTTCTTGGGCTTCAAGTGAAACAATGTCCAGATGGTCTATTCATATCACAAAGCAAGTATGCAAGGAATCTTGTCAAGAGATTCGGCTTGGAAAATGCGAGACATGTTCAGACTCCCATGATCACTTCCGAAAAACTCTCCAAGGATGAAGGAGGAAGAGATGTTGAAGTTACCCTATACAGAAGCATGATAGGTAGTATTTTGTATTTAACAGCTAGCAGGCCAGATATCAGCTTCAGTGTTGGAGTTTGTGCCCGTTACCAAGCATGTCCCAAGGAATCTCATATCACTGTCGTGAAAAGGATTATCAGGTATGTAAGTGGGACTGCAGACTATGGTATATGGTACACAAAGGATACAAACACACTAATCTCATGATACAGTGATGCAGACTGGGCAGGGAATACTGATGACAGAAAAAGCACCACCGGAGGATGTTTTTATGTAGTGAACAATCTGGTTTCATGGTATAGTAAAAAACAGAACTCCATATCATTATCTACAGCAGAGGCTGAGTATATCGCAGCAGGAAGTTGTTGCACACAACTGTTATGGATGAAGCAAATGTTGACAGATTATGGACTGGAACAAGGGATTCTGACCATTCTATGTGACAATCAGAGTGCTATAAACATCTCCAAGAACCCAGTTCAGCACTCCAGAACTAAACATATCGACATTCGTCACCACTTCATTAGAGAGTTGGTTGAAAAGAAGTCTCTTGTCATGGAGTATGTAGCTACAGTTAATCAACTAGCGGACATCTTTACAAAGCCTCTAGATTCTGCCAGATTTGAGGAATTGCGACAAGCCCTAGGGCTGTGTCGTATTTAATGTTGTTCTCTGTGTTGAGAATATTGTTGCAACATCAGGTTGCAACATTATGAGGGTCGGGCGATCACATTTTGTCGGGTTTGTTTTTCACTAATAACTTTACCCGATATTTATTTCCCTCTGTTTCTTTTTTTGTTCCCAAGGCGCATTTCTGTGTTCTCTCTCAACTCAAATTTCTCCAAGATTCTCCTAACTGCCCATCTAGGGTTCTTGAAATCTTCTTGTTCGAAGTTTCTCTCCTCTTAATCAGATATGGCGAGAGATCAGTCAGAAAAATCTTCGCAGCCCCCTCGTCGGTTCTCTCGACGGACGGCCTCCGCGCGGAAAAGTGCTCCACCATCCTCGTCTTCGCCTATCAAACGGAAAGTAGTGTTTCCACGTTCTTCGCGCGGGTCCTCCAGTGGTAATTCCTCTCCATCACTCTCCTCTACCCCTCTCAGTAACATGCATTCTCCTGGAGCCTCAAACTTGGAGTTGGTAAATTTTTCCCCCATTCTCGAAATTCCCCTCTCTCAAAATTCCAAGGATGATGAAGTCTATGATGATGAAGAATTTCCTGATCCCGTAAAAATTCAAGATTGGTTTTGGTATTTACAGAGAACCGGAAAGAAATTGGACCTATCTAAGGTGGATGTCTCTCACATTCACTTTAAAAATCTCATGCATAAGAAGATTAAGGGGAAGGTTATGAGTGTTGAAGTGCCTCGAGATAGGAAGATTGTCATTCGAACCTGGAATCCCAAATCTTTTGTGAAAATTTCTGAAGCTGAAGTGATTGATATTTCTGATTCTGAAGACCCTCCAGTGTGTGCTGAAATGCCCAGGACAGGGGGCACTGCTGAAGCGTCTACGTCTAATCCTTCTCCTGAGAATCCTGTTGTGCAGGACGATGTGAAGTTAAATAAGGATGGTGATTCAGAGGGTGGTCTAAATGCTGAGACTACGCCTGCTGTTCCATCTCAGGAAGAGGCCCCAGTCTCTCCGTCGCCTATGTGTGTGGATGAAGGTATTCAGAATGTGTCTGATGATCATGATCATGGTGTGGATGAGAGTGTTCAGAATGTGCCTGTTGTCTCATCTCAAAATGTTTCTGAGCCTGGAAAAGAATCTAAGAAAGATGATCATGATCTTGATGCCTGTCTTGAAGATTCTTCTCTCTTAGATCAAAATGAGACTGTGGTAGATGCGCCTCTTGCAAATGAATTTTCAAGAAAGGTTCAGTCTCTTAATGATTCAGTAGAGTCTGCTCTCGATCCTATGGATTTGGAAACTACTGGAGACCTTCAGGATCCCCCCACTCTTCCTGCTGAGACTGGAGTTGGTGAGATGCAGAATGATCAAGATAATGCTGCAGCTGATGTTGTGACTGAAGGTGGCTCAGTTGATATTGGGGTAAATGCTGAAGTAGATGTTGAAAAATGTGCAATGGCTCAAGGTTCTTCTGCGGTTGGTGTTGATAATGTAGGGTTTAATGTTGAAGCTGCTATCGAGCCTGACCCCTTAGTGGAAGTAAGTGATGAACATATTGTTGCACAAAATGTTGCAACATTTCATGCAACAAGTGAGGCCGCTGGTCCGAATGAGCCTCCTTTGTCCTCCTTCATGCGCAAGGCTCGATCTGGCTCTAAGAAGCGCTCTGCTCCCTCCAGTAATGCTGAGGTTTCTCCTTCCAAGAGGTCAAAAATCTCTGCTTCAGGTTCCTCTCGCTCTCCTTCGTTTACTTCTTCTGATGCGTTTAGCAAAATTTTCTTCGACAAAGCTCGTAAGAACATATGGGCGTCTTACTCGGAGAGATCTTTAATTCCTGAGAAGGTTCTGAACATGTCTTCCTTTGATAAGACTCAGATAGCATCTATTCTGAAGGGTCTCGGATTGTTTCATGCTGCCACCTGTTTCAGTGTCTACTATCCAGTGTTGGTGAGAGAATTTTACTGTAACTTATCCAAATCTACTGGTGATGGGTCTTCTCGTTGGAGTTTCAGAAATTATGTTAGAGGCAAGATTATTTCATTCTCTCCTTCCACCCTGAACAAATTATTAGAATGGAAATGCCCCCAATCTGTTCGTGCTTTCGGTAACTCAACTGGAGTGGAGATTGACAGACTGATTCATGTTGTGACAGCCGGAAAGTTCAAGTGTTGGCCTAAAAAATCGTCTACCTTTCCCTCGTCTGCTCTTACAGCCAAGTATTTTGTTCTGTTCAGGATTGCCACGAGAAACTGGCTCCCTACTTCCAATGTTTCAGTGGTTACATGGGACATGTGCAAGTTTTTGTTCTCTGCAGGCACTTCTCAGGAATTCAATTTGGGCAGAATCATCTTTGACTCTATATTATCTTTTGCAGAGTTATCCTCCTCTGGCACTTCTTTACCTCATGGAGCTCTCATATCTATGATGCTCCTGGCTCAAAGGGTGCCCATGTCCCCTTCTGATCTTCCTTCATCATGTGACTGTATTTCATATACGGCAAAGTCAGTGGCTGGAAAAATTGATGATATCACAGAAGTGATTCCCTCTCTTCATGGTGTTCCTTCGACACCCTCCCCGTCTCAAGATGCTGAACCTTCTTCCATAGTGCCTCCTGAATCACAGACTCCTCCACCTTGTCATGCTGCTGCTGCCACCTCCTCCTCAACAAGTGTGGTGGATATACAGTTCCTAGAAAATGCTATTCAGAACGTCGATGATCAACTTTTGATTCTCGAAAGCCAGCAGGTTCTTTTAAATAGTCACAAGTTGTTGTTGCAGAACAAGCTGTCCGCTCTGAGAAGTGGTCTTTCTGAGGATCACTGATTGATTCTGTGTGTCCTTTGTGGCTCAAAAGGGGAGAAAGGTATGATATTTTGCTCCTTGTGCTTTGATACATTTTGTTGGCTAGTTTGAAAGTCATGGAAGTCTTATTGTGTGTGGGGTAGTCTGAGGGGCTCTTTGTGAAGGGGAGTATGTTGTTGTGTTGTTTCCGTCCATGTTCCTGTAGTGGTGTATGATGACTGGTCTTAGTTAAATATCATACCGTGTGTTGTGCCACTAAATGACAAAAGGGGAGATTGTTAGGTTTTATCCTTGCTATTCATGAATGCATTACTTGTTATATGTGGCACTCTGCTTATCGTCGCTTGCTCTTTACTTCCTGAAGTTTTTAGACAAGTTATCTGGGGAATGTTGGATATTTTGTTGTACGTTTGTTGTACCAGGATGTTCAACATGCTAAGTCTATATGCGACAATTGACTGCTCAAAGTATTCGAGGATGTGCGACTGGCATCCGCGTAATCTTTTATCTCTCTATTTAACAGTTCAGGTATTTATGGAGGTTATTAACTGTTATAGATTTGATCGGCTGTATATCTCTTGTTACCTTGTTGTGAAACGGTTGGAGAGATTTTCACCGGCAATATCCTGGCAACGATCTCCTGCGGATATTCAGGGATCTCCTTCTTACTGTAGAAGTTGCGGGTATTGCAGTTGACGAACCGTATCAAGATCTGATTGCATGAGTGCTGATTGAACCGTGGATTGCGGGGAGGCTTGCTTTTAGGGTTCGGAGCAATTGGCGGCTAGGTCACGGACTTGGTGATAAAAGTTTTGTGAGATCACTCAGGGCGGGAGGCCGACGACTACGCACGTAGGATCAAGGGAGTTGATCTAGTCGGTGGTGCAAGGGGAGCTTGCAGGCAAGGGGAGCTTGCCAAGAATACTTCACGGGGTTGATTGCGATCACCCCTCACGGTTTGTATTAAGGGAGAGTGTTTTCTTCCCTATAGAAGCATGGTTATTAGAGTTTGTATTCTCTGATTTTCATAGTGAAGTATTCTGCTTTTATGGGCGTGGTCCCGCAGATGTAGGTGTGCGCACCGAACTGCGTTACCAAGTCTTGTGTGTCTCTGTTTGCTGTGTGTTGCTGCGTTGTTCTTAAGATTCATTATTGCGTACTGAATTTCAGGTTCGCACTAGCAGTGACTCTTAGCCTAAGCATTTTCTTCCCTTTTATATTTTTAGGATTATTTTCCCATCTCTGATACCATTTACGTAGCTAATTAGATCCACAATTAATCGGTACTCAACCACTGCCTCACTGTGTTCGACCCATTGGCTACAACTACACAGTACGCTTGCAGTTATTTATAACTTCCCTAAAAAATATTTTCCTACTGAGTATCAAGTTGCAGATATTCTCACTAAGGCACTTAAGATTGATACTTATAGTAAATTGCGTAGAGATCTTGGTTTTGTTAGTGAGAAAAATATTTAGTTTTTGAATATTATTCATGACATGCTTATGCGTACATATTTTGAGTCACTTGATCACCCTCTTTTTGATAATGTCAAATGTGGAGATATTTAGTGACATAAAATATGACATGTTGACACATTATGTTGTACAGTCACTTATGCACACTATTGATACATATATGATACATGTTTTGAATCTTCTTATTTCTAGCATGCACTGATGCAGGGGATTTCAAAAGTCATTGTGTATCAACGTAGGGGGAGTAAGTATTTAATTTTTGTTATTTCATATTTTATGTATCAAAATGTTTGTCATCATCAAAAAGAGAGATAATGTAGGATATTTCATCACCCTTACGTATATTTTGATGACGAGCAAATAATTAGTATTGCTAATGAGATTTGTGAGTGTAAATCAACATGATCAACACGCCAAAGAAATCTATTCAAGCTCGCAAATATTGGATTTATAAATAAAAAGCTTGAATATGAAGAGTCAAAGGATTTGGAGCTCAACATGAAGATTAGAAACTCATCCAAGGACTCATGAAAGTGCAAGACTTTAAAGACAAGTAAAAAAGCCAAAGAATACGTCAAGACTGCATGATTAGTGTGAATGATGTATTGTTTTTATGTACTTGTCTTAGAATATTAAAGTCATGCATTAAAGCGTACACACACTTAGGAATAAGGTTTTAATTGTTTTAAAATGATTTAAATGTTTTCAAAACTCATTTGCCTAGATTCTAGGTCAAACCTTTACTGTATCGGACAAACTAGTCGACCAGATTGATACCCCAGTCGACTAGTTGCTGAAACAGAACTAGGCTTAGGTAATATCAGAAAACTAGTTGACCAATATTATAAAACTAGTCGACTAGTTGTTACACTGTAGTCGACTAGTTCTAGTACTAGAATCGACTACCGCTCTTGAGAATTCTGACGGTGCCAAACTAGTCGACCACTGTTATCCAACTAGTTGACTAGCTGCCTACTAGTCGACTAATGGTTGAACTATGGTCGACTAGTACTAGCCGTTAAGCCTAAAACAGTCACATTTTGACTAGCTGTTTTCTAGGCGTTGGAGGGCATTTTCGTTAATCTGTCTTGAGCAGATTGATGGGCTATTTATGGGGGATTGATCTGAGGTTTTGTAAAAAGAATTGAATGAGATTTTGACAAGTTTTCAAGCAATCATTTTCTCTTGTGCTTAATTTCTAGGCCTTACATTGGCCATAAGCAAAACCTCATCATTTTCGCCAAATTCTTATAAAGCTTTTAAGCAATCCTTGGCCTTACTTTCTTTGATCTCCCTAGATCTCTAATCTCTATTTTCTTGAGATCAAAGAAACATTTACTTAGCCACAATAAACACAGATCAAATTTCACTTTGGTGGCTATATGTGCTTGTAACTCCTCTTTAAAAAGTGTAAGTGGAAATCCACATAAGGGTGTGGTAGTAAGTGTATTTGCTAAATCCTTTTGTGTTTGAAGTCCTCTTGTTGAAGAGTTTTGTTGGTTGGTTGTTTGGCTAAGTCCTCTAGTTGAGAGAGTCACTGGGAAGTGGTAAGTATTCGGTTTGTGAGGCAATTTTAATCTACTCCTATTGAAGTTTGATTAGTGGGAAACCAAGCGGTGATTGGGACTGTACGTAGCCTATGGATGGGTGATAAGTGTTTGTGCTTGTCTCTATTGTCTCTTGACTTTTATCTCTCTTATTTGGTACTGTGCAAACATTTCCGATGCATTTCTTTATTAGCAATTATTTGATATTTGTTTATTGTAACACTCATTGAAACCTAGGTAAACATGATGTAAATATTTTATTTAGTACTTTTATTGCATAACAATATCCCTTAGTGTTTACTTGCCATCTCAAGATCCCAACAAATACAAGATCCAAATAACAAAATATCATAACAACAAATGAAATCATCAATGAGCATGGAGAGTATTGCATGGAGAGTAAATCATCAATCAATATGTTTATTGTTATGTAAATTTCAATGTCAAAAACATAAACTCTGGCTAATCACATATACAAAATAATTCGAATAACCAAAAAATTGAATAAATTGAGTGACTAACGAATGAAAGAGTTATGCACGAGGGTAGATGCGGACGATGGTACAGCGGATGAGATTTTTTCCCGGCGGTCTAGGGTGGGGGGTTTTTTTTTTTTGCAGGGTGCGGCTGCTTTGCTTTTGCAGAGCGGCTGCGTTTGGCTATTGCTAAATGGATGAAATTGACTGGGGTTGCCAACCCCGGTCAATTTGGTGGCCTATCACTTACGATTTGGTCGTGGTTGGCAACACCGGCCAGATCGAAGTTCGTCCAGTCAGCGCCCAGTCACCCTTTGCTATCGTGTCCGAACTTGGTCGATTTTGATAATTATTTTTAAAAGTGGTCGATTTTTTAATTTATTTATAAGTGTGGGCTTGTTTCGAAAATTTATCCTTTTAAAAAACAAATAGAAACAAACAAATAGGTGCGCCACTGGTTTCTGTAACAATTGAGCTGTTGCCCTCCATGGGCCACCTCATCCTGAAGAGGACTTGAATGAAAGGGGCAGCCATGAGAGAGATTTGTTTGTCCATCACAAATCATGGCTGGTGTGATTTGTTAGTGCGGATCTTTGTCATCTCGCTTTCAGATAAGAAGAAAAATTTGGCGATCAACTGTGATCTTACGTACGTGAGCCAATGAAGCTATCCTACTCCTGCAGGAGTGAGAAATATATGGAATTTTTAAGCTGAGACTAGAAACCCTGGAACTCACAACCACAGTTTGGATTTTCTCTCTCTTAGAAAATCTGACTTGAACTAGTTATTCTGCTCAATTCTCTGTGAATGGTGAGCATGTAGATTCTAGATATGTAGGGAAAAAGACATATTGTAAATCACAAGAAATATTATGGTAGTTTATCATCATATAAATAATCCAAGCAGTCACACAATAAAGGGACAACATTTAGACAAC
This sequence comes from Scilla litardierei, assembly GCA_030789695.1. Taxonomy (NCBI): domain Eukaryota; kingdom Viridiplantae; phylum Streptophyta; class Magnoliopsida; order Asparagales; family Asparagaceae; genus Scilla; species Scilla litardierei. The sequence continues at coordinate 28,465,561 of CM061133.1, forward strand.
ACAACCTATGCAACTTTAGCTCAAGACCTGCCATTGCTATGGCACACTACCACACACCCACATTGTTTCAAATACCAGATAGAACTGAAATATACAAACACCATAAGCATGTTTTTGGCAATCTAGAGATTAAACATCACTTTGATTGCTGTCCTCCCGCTCGCGCTGACTTCGAATGCCTCCTCAACTTCCTTCTGCGAAAACCCGTATCTGTGTGTTATTAAAGGCTTCACATCGATTTTTCCCATCCTCAGGAACTCGAGGCATAAAGGCCAGGTATCTTTGTAGCGGAAGATGCCGATCACGTCAACCTCCCTGTCGCAGAAGAGAGATGATATGATCAAATGTTTGTTACATTAGATGATTTTGGATGAATTCTAGCTTGAAACTCCGCCAATATCATAGAGACTTGGGAGATTGATCACCTTGCTGCAGCAGTAGTTAGAGGAACTGTCATCTCATTATGCCCCATTCCCACAAGGCAAACTTTACCACCAGGAGACGTAGCATTTAGGGCAGTCGACATTGTTTTGCTGAATCCAGCGCAATCGAAGCTGACGTTAATCTCAGTTCCCATGGCTTCCTGGATTTTAACCACCTCCTCATCTACATCCTAAATAAAATGAAAAGGCAATGAAGAAAGCAATTGGAATATCCATAAGAATGCAAGTGTTTGGAAAGAACATGTGATAAGACGTATATGATTTACGATAATGGTTAGCTTTGATGTTTATATTGAATAGACTAGTGACATGATGAATCAAGTGAAGAAAGCCAGGATGCTAGCCTTTTCAGAATCACAAGTTCCCTAAGAACTTGAATCATTTGGTTTTGCCCAGGATAATTTATCATAACCTTCTCTAATATCCAACCAGGGTTACTTCTGCATATAATTTGGTTCAGAATTATATATTGCCACACAATTAGTTCATAATTATATATTTTCTAGTGTTGTGCGCACCAATGCACAGCACAACAGAATACTCAGGATCCTCGGGGACCGAGTACAAGGACAAGCAACCAAACAAACGAGAAGCGCTAAGAGATATCACAACTTTAGGCCGTCGGCTAGCCAAGGGAATACCAATGAGCTTTATTACGAAAAGAACGAACAAATACAAATCTTCTCTCTTCACAACCGAAGAAGAAGCTCACAATAATCTTTTTAAAAGCTCACAATAATTTCTCTCAAAGTTGGCTCTCACAAATGTGTTCCACACGGTGGTCCACCGAAACCCTTCTCTAAAACTACCTATATTTATCCCTAGGGTACAATAGGTGCCATCATTGAAGAGTCCCCAAAAGATACGGATCCCGACTTTAATGAAATTCATATCACATCACAACTCTACGCAATTAATGTGCCGAACACTAGTATACGTGCGACGCACACTACTGGCCTCCGTCGCATTCAAGTGGACCCCGCTCCACACGACCGATCTTCCTCCTGAAGATCGAGCGATCCGAAGTGCTGACACAAGCTGTTTCGACTCACTGGTAGGTCGAATCGTAGAGCTGCCAATCTATCTGAGCTGTCGATCCTCACGACCGAGAGTCCAATACGCTGTTGAATGCCCATATCTTGGCATTTGACCTATCTGACTTGTGCTGAGTTAGATGAGTCAGATCTGAGCACAGACGAGCTATCTCGGCACAAGATAGCACGGCTGAATAACAAATGACTCATCAACGCCAAAATCGCGCCAACTTTCATAAATTTTCACCTTGGCAAGATTTAGGACTCCATCACACGAACGGCCCTCCACACATTGCCTTGGTTGAGCATCATCTGTTGGTCCCGCCAATTTGTTCTGAAGAGCCCAATGCCCCTTCGGGCTACAACTGGCTCCACCGAGCCACACATGCCCCCACCTGGGGCCGACACTAATTTCATTGCAGAACCACATTGAGCAAGTCCAAACAGTGCTTAAACTTGACCCCCGATACAACCTTCGTCAGGATGTCCGCTGGGTTGTCCTCTGTTCCGATCTTCGGCAAATTGATGTCGCCATCTTCTTCTCCCATATAGTCACGGACAAAGTGAAATCTCACATCGATATGCTTGGTGCAAGCATGGAAAGACCTAATTCTTAGCCAAGTGCACAACACTCTGGCTATCACAATGGACGCCATACTTCTTCTGGTAGACTTTCAGATCATCAATCAAGTTCATCAGTCAAATCGTCTCTTTCACCGCTCCAGTCAATGCCATATACTATGCCTCCGTAATAGACAGGGCCACCATAAACTAAAGAATCCTCCGCCAATAAATAGGAGCGCCTAACAGGGTGAAGACATAGCATGTTGTCAATCGCCTCACAACCAAGTCGCTTGCATAGTCGGAGTCGACATAGCCAACAGTGTGCGGACCATGAACACTTCGACTATAGGTCTATCCAACATCGACTGTGCCATTGATGTACCTCAGATCCATTGCACCACTCGCCAATGCTCCTTCACCGGATTGTGCATGTACCTACTCACCATGCTGACTACATGTGATAGGTCGGGTCTGGTACAAAATATAGCATACATCAAGGCCCCTATCGCATTGGCATTCGGTACACTCTCTATCAACTTCTTCTCTTCTTCGTTCATCGGGCAATGCTCGACACAGAGCTTGAAGTGAGATACGAGCGGAGTAGCTACGTACTTCATCTTCTCACAGCCAAATCTTTGTATAACATACTTCAAATAGTGACTCTGTGAAAGATAAATTGTACCTCCACTTCGATCTCTTGTGATCTCCATCCCAAGAACCCTTCGTGCTTCGCCTAGATCCTTCATCATAAACTCACAACTGAGCTGAGACTTCAATCTCCAAACCTCCTCTTTATTCGATGAAGCAATGATCATATCAACATAAAGCAGAAGATAGATGAAGGACACGTCATCCAATTTTCGATAGAACATGCAATAATTATAGGGGCTGCAAACATACAATTGATCATCCGTCATAAAGCGTTCGAAACGCTTATACCATTGTCTCGGCGACTGCTTCAGCCCGTAAAGCGACCTCTTCAGCCGACATGCAAGACCGTCACCGCTCCCATAGCCATCGAGCTAAGCCATATAGATCTCCTCATCGAGCTCTCCATGCAAGAATGTCGTCTTGACATCTAGCTGCACCAGTTCAAGGTCGAACTGAGCGACTATTGCCAACAGGACCCGATTTGATCAATGCTTCACCACCGAAGAGAAGACCTCATTGTAATCAATGCATTCCCTTTGTTCGAGCCATTCGCTATGAGACGAGCTTTGTAACGAAAATCTCCTGCTTTGGCTTCATCCTTCTTGGTGTAGACCTATTTACACTCAATTACCTTCTTGTCCTTCGAAAGCTCATCGAGATCTCAGGTCTCATTCTTTCTCAGTGATTTCATCTCTTCGTCCATCGCGCTTCTCCATCACTCCGGGTCTTTAGATTACTTCACCTCTGCGAAAGAATAGGTAAGGCTCCACATCTGACGAGCAATGAATTCAGGAAGAATGATGTGGATACCTGAGGCCGAGTCACCGACACCCTTACGGTGGTGGGAGGTCGTAGTGGTGAGAAGGGTGGAGTGAGGAAGAACCGAAACCTCTTCAAATATGATCGATTTCTTAACATAGGTAAGAACCAACACCAAGTACTCATATTCAATAAGTAGAGAATTGAGGAGAATCATCGTCTTGTCTTCATCATCAACCTTCACGTCGACGCTTCTCGGGTCGGTAAGAAGCTTGTTGTTGTAGTCGAGATTTACCTCCATAGAAACACTCTTGGCTAACTTCAAATCGAAAAGCTTCTTCTTCAAGTGTAGCCGGTTCTGAATGTTCTTCATGTACTTGTCGTCGAGCTCCTTCCAGAACTTGCTTGCATTTGTCTCCTCCATATATGGGTATTTCTTCTCCTTCGACAGATACAGTCGGATGGTACCACATGCATTCTGATTCAGAGTTCTGTACTCCAAATCAGATATGCCCATCGGCTTCTTGTCTAATGCGATGTCTTGACTAAGTTGGTTTAAGACATCCAAGACTTTGCATCTCCATATACTGAAGTTGATTTTTCCATCAAACTTCTCAATTTTGAACTTCGTTTTGGACACGATAGTCCGACCAATTGGAGCATGCGCGCTGGAAGTCGACGCCTTTGAGAAACTGTCATCGCCACCGTTACTCATATTTGCCTCCTACGTTGATCTTCGACACCGTATAGCTTTGATACCAATTTGTTGTGCTCACCAACGCACAACACAGCAGAATACTCAGGATCGTCGAGGACCTAGGACAAGGACAAGCAACCAAACAAACGAGAAGCGCTAAGAGAGATTACAACTTTAGGTTGTCGGCTGGCCAAGGGAACACTAATGAGCTTTATTACGAAAGAAAAGAACAAATACAAATCTTCTGACTTTACAACTGAAGAATAAGCACATAATGATTTCTCCAAAAGCTCACAACAATATCTCTCAAAGTTGGCTCTTACAAATGACGGCTCAAGAACTTTACAATGTGTTCCACGCTGCACTGAAACCCTTCTCTAAAACTACCTATATATACCCTATGGTACAATAGGTGCCATCATTGAGGAGTCTCCAAAAGATACGGATCCCGGCTTTAACGGAATTCATATCTCATCACAACTCTACGCAATTAATGCACCGAACCCTAGTAGGCATGCGCCACACCCTACTGGCCTTCGTCGCATCCAATTGGGCCCCGCTCCATAAGACCGAGCTTCCTCCTAAAGATCGAGTGATTCGAAGTGCTGACCCAAGCTGTTCGACCCACTGGGTAGGTCGAACTGTAGAGCTGCCAATTCATCTGAGCTGCCGACCCTCACGACCAAGAGATATGTTGTTGAAGTCACATAGCTTGGCATTTGACCTATCTGACTTGTGCCGAGTCAGATGAGTTGGATCCGTGCACAGACGAGCTATCTTGACACAAGATAGCTCGGCGGAATAACCAATGACTCATCAGCGCCAAAATTGAACCAACTTCCACATCTAGGACCAACATAATGGCAGGCAGGCAAATAATAACAGCTTCTTACATTTTCCCCCATTACAGCACAACTTAGGACCCGGTACAATTATGGATCAAATGAGACATAATGAAAATAACTAATACAATTGCAAACTGCATGGATTTGATATCAAATGGAGAGGCGGGCCCTTATATATGAAGCCCGTCACATGTTGCAAGTCCGTTTAGGTTTCGCCAATGTCGTATCCTTTTTATACTAACAGAATCTATTTACATGTCCTTTCAAGCAAAGCATGGGTCAACATACTCCTACAGAAATCTGTCTTTTCAAGCAAAGCATGGTCCTACAGACCACGACACAAATCTTACTTTTTGCAATCTAACAAGGCTCTAAACTTACAAATTTTTGGTTTTCTAAAATCTGACACTGGTTCGGAGTGCCCAATGCATGCTAAGCAAATGGTGTGCAAGTGTTCGTGTCCGATATGTGGTGGACACAATCACAGGATTCCAAACATTTGGGCTTCATAGATGCTCACAACTCCATGAAAGTCATTGATCTATTCGTGTTGTTCAATTTTAGAACAGAGAAAGCTTCAAATGTACCGTTTCCATCATAGGTGATGATGTCAACAAAATTAATATGACTAGAAAGACAAAATAAGTGAACCGATACATCTAGTCAAAATTAAATGAATGAAAGAAAGGATTGTGGATAACTTAATAATAAATAAACGAGGTCACACTGCAAAAAGGGGATACAAAAATTATGCAAATGAGCTCAAAAAGAGAGTTAAGATATTAATTATGTGCCTAGAAATAAGTCAATAGCCTATTAGATTAGTGTGCTAGTCTCTTAGGAAGTTGTGTGGTGTCTCTTTGGGTCTTGTATCTCCTTGTTTCTTGTGTAATGTCTCTTAGGCTTCTATGCCCAATAATGTTATGTACTATATATATTGGAAATTAGTCTTGTAACTAGAATCATCAAGTAACACAAGCCTTCTTCTTCTTCATCAAATTTAACAAAGAGAACTACTCCTTCCACACAGAAAAAGTTTCATCATAACCAATACACTGCACTTGACAAAGCAACATAAAAGAATGAATGAGAACGCCAAACCTGAATATTAGTAGAAACCATCACAACATCATCTGCACCAAGAGACTTTGCAACTGAAAGACGATAATCATCAACATCTACAATAATGATTCTTGGTGAGCCAAAAGCACGGGCAGAGAGTAGTGTGACTAATCCTATAGGTCCAGCTCCAATGATAAGCACATTCGTCTCGGGTCCAACAACAGCACGACGGCAAGCATGGATTCCAACACTAAGGGGCTCACACATTGCACCTTCTTCCAAGCTCACGTTGTCAGGAAGCTTGAAACATAAATCAGCAGGATGGACTATCTGCGAAGAAGAGATGGATCAGAAGCATATTAATGCCCATAGGATATGCATTAGTTTAAATATAATTTTTAATGGAATGCATTAAATCATTACTTGACAGCAGCCATTGGCAAAACAAACAAGAATTGTGTAGGAGGGATAAGAGAGAGTAATTGAATATGGAATAAATTTTGTTTTAGAAATTGGAAATGGGTAAAGGTAACGATTTAACAGCAATAGTTAAAACCAAAATACTCTTAGTTATTTAAATATGATGCACTTTCTTTCATGTGGCATGACATATTTTCTATTTTAAGTAGGTTAAGCAATATAAACCAATACGGATAATATTAAAAGTTAATTATGTCTTCTGTTAATGTTAGTAACCATTTAAGCTTCTCGTCAGGTATGATTCTAAGGCAAACAAGCATGGAATAATAAGCACACATAATAATATAATAACCATGGAAGAAGGTGCATAACTTCTAATTCACCAACGAATTCACACATGAAACCAAAGTTCATCTAGAATCATAATGTAAACGCCATTGGCGATCAAAGTATGTATTATCCAAAATAAGGTGTCTATGGATCAGGGTCACTCATTTTCCCTGAATTTAGAGTTAGGGTTAGGGTAAGGATTTTATTTTTAAATTTCATATATTCAATAGGTAAGTTAGGATAACTGTCCCCCCCCCCCCCCCCCCGGGGCACAGTAAGGTTCATGCGGTCATAAGGGGAGCGTGGGTGCACAACAGCGGCAACACGTGTTTGAGATTAAACTCGTACACATGCCAAGACTACTTCGTACATATAGCAACTTGCATGAAAAACATAGGTTGCCACATTAAGAAAGTTCAAAGCGAATCATGCTAGCTTAACCAAAATACGATGGTTCTTAATACAAAAGGAATCCACTAGTCTCTAATAGAACTAGTAATCCACTAGTCTCTAATAGAACTAGTGATCCAAAACATAAAATTAAGACGGCAATGATCGACTGTCACCTTCTACACGCTCCTACTATGCACCAAGCTACAATCTATTCAATATAGGGTAATTTTTAGATTTAGGAAAAAAATTAAAAATAATATTAAATTTCGACGGAAAAAATATTTACAGAAATCGACCAAGTTTGGCCACGTCAGCAGCCAGGCGCGTGCCTGGGTGCTGACTGGGATGGTTTGAGTTGGCCGCACTTGGCAAGTACGGCCAAATTGAGTTTCCACAGTTTGACCGCACTTGCCAAGTGCGGCCAAATTGAGTTTCCACAGTTTGGCAGCACTTGGCAAGTGCGGCCAAATCATTAGGGTGCAGTTTCGGTAAAGCTTTCAAATAGATTGTTTGCATGTTGTATGATAAGGAAGTCGTTAGCCTGGTGGTATTACTTCTTGTTTGGAGAAGAGAGGTCCCGGAATCAATTCCTAGTATTCCCCCTATAAAATTTATTTTTAATTTAAATTTAAAAAATATTAATTAATTAAGCATCCGCAGCAAGATTCAAACCCAAAACCTCCTGGGTCTCACCTCCAAGCCTTACCATCAAGGCAAGTATTTTATCAATACATTGAATACAAATAATTTATTTGAAGGCTTGATAGAAGCTGCGCTCCTAATGACTTGACCGCACTTGGCAAGTGCGGCCAAACTGTGTTGCATTTGACAAGTGCGGCCATATTGTGGCAACACAGTTTGGCCGCACTTGGCAAGTGCGGCCAACTCAAACCATCCCCATTCAGCGCCCAGACACGCGCCTGGTTGCTGACGTGGCCTGACTTGGTCGATTCCGGTAAATATTTTTTCGGTCGAAATTTAATATTATTTTTAATTTTTTTTCCTAAATCTAAAAATTAACCTTCAATATAAAAAAATGATTTGAAAAATCATGAGATGAGTTACACAGCTCAACGAGAAATCATGGAGTGTGCTACACAGCTCACCGAGTACAAAATTTCTCACCAACAGATCAGATAAGTTTACAGATAAAACAAACATTTCCATTGAGTTGCGGTGAAGAACGATGATATACAACATACATCATTTCATCAAAATACTTGTTGACATGAAACACTTATTCTTCAAAATCAGATTTGAATTTATAAGACATCACCTAAGCAACTACGCATATATTCTTTTGAGATACACACCCACATGTTAAAAATCACATACGCAATAAAAATCAATAGTATGCAAATACACTATGGCATTCCAAAATCATCAGTTACATTGTATAAAAGTATGACATGAATATTAACTTTTCAAAATTAGATTTAAACATATAACAATTAGGAATTATAAGTTTTCATATTAGAATTAAGGAATTAGGGTTTTCAATTTAAGAATAGAAATTTGAATAAGAATCCTAATTGTAGTGTATTTTCTCAGATATATACTGTGTACCTCAGTTTTTGGATGTGGTCTATTTTTTATTTCAACGGGTAAAATTAAGTCTTTACACCTTATTCTATAGGGTAGAGTTATTATACTCTATAATTTTCCCCATAAGAGTAGGGTTAAAGGGCTAGGTTCTTAGTTTAAGGATAAATGTAAGAAATTTATCACACCGGTAGCCTATCCATTGGCCCATATAAATAAAATTCTGAATAAGGGTCGACTATCAGGCATCTATGTTAGATCCGTGAGTCAAAGTGAGACATAAGAAAAAATATATATGTCAATTTGGGTAGCATGGATACTTCAACAATGAAGCTGTGTTGTATCGACACGTGACGGACACGTATGTTGGGCATACATAAAGGACATGATACTTCTATTATGAGTATTTTTTTATAATTTGCTTAAGTGATAACAGGTTGTATTGTTTTGTTCCTATGTCGGTGTGTTCGTGTCCATGTAACATCTATGTAGAGTATACTGACACCTTATTTCTCCACTTCTTTCTACATCTCTTATGTTGTTTCTTGAAGAAACCCCTTCTCTAGCTAAGACTCGAAAATTCTGTTCCTAGTTATAATCTAATTTGATTTGAATCACGTGTACTTGAAATTATCTACCGGGGTCCAGAAATTTGCAAGATTATTTTACACCAAGCTCAAGAGGTGAGTATTATTTAGTCATAGGAGTAAGCAGATGCCTGAAGATACATGGTTAGAGGAACTTAAATATCGATTAATGGAAAAAAGAAAACTTGGTTACTGAAACAAAAATTTTTCCAAGCTGATATTTCCATTCACCAAAAGACAAATCACGCTAATTCTAATGTTAAGTGATTTATAAACTATACTATTCAATATCTCAAAGTTACCTGATTAGCAAGAGAGCCATGGACAGGGGGAGTGGCAAAGAACTTCATTTCGGGGCAGAGGTTGTATCGCCCACCCTTGCAGAGTTTGCAGCGCATGCAACCGATCCCAGGCTCCAAGGCCACACGGTCCCCAACAACAACAGACTTCACTTCATTCCCCACCTCTTCTATCACCCCAGCACATTCATGCCCAATTACCATGGGCTCTCTAACAACATAATGTGCACACCTCATTGTCTGAGATATCAAGGAATAAAAACCATGAACACATTGCCAAGCCACTGAATCCATAATCAAAGTGTCTATCTTTAGACAGAAAAATACGAATTCACACTTCTATCCTTGCATAAATTTATCAGTAGTTCACATCAATTGGTTAAAAAATAGAGACAAAATGACTATTAATCTAATGCTTTGCTTTAAAAAATACAGACCTTCAGGTAATGAACATCACTGCCACAGATACCCACAGCCTTCATCCGCACTCGAACATCATGCGGGCCTAAAAGGATTTATTTAAAAACAGTAGAAAAGCAATGAGGCAAAAGGGTTGAAATTTTAACAAATTGAAAAATACAAACCCTACATAAATTTTGAATCAAGACATAAATTTTAAGCCATGATCACTTTTAGCTACCACCAATAGCTCAGATCACAAGTAATAAGCCATGATCATCGATTCATCATCATTATCAAACTGCATGAAAAAAAACAAAAGAGAAAACAAAAAACATAATAAAAGGATGATATTATATATATACCAAGAGGTGGGAGTTCGAATGGTTGGATCTTGAGAGTGTTGACAGCAACAAGCCATGCTGCCATGTTCTCTTCGCCTCCATCTCCTCCTTTCCCCATCTCCCTCTCTCTCTCTCTCTCTCCCACTCTCCTAACTAGCTCTCAGATATGAAAACAAAATCAAACTCGTTCTAAATGAAGATAAGAACAAGAAAAGGAGAAAAAAGGAGAGTGAACATTGACTGAGATGCAAAATTCTGGGCCCTCGTTTAACTCTTACCCCCAACACGTACTCTCTAGCAGTTCGCAATGCTATGCCAACATAGCTTTTTGCTCAGTTCACATGCTTCTTAACTTTTTTTGCTCAGTTTACAAGCCTTGGATTGATTTAATGCAGAAAAGATGGCATCTGATCTATTGCTCTAATAGATCAGATGTCAAGACACAAAAAAGTGGAAAGTACATGTCCTATATAGGCTTATACTTGTTAGGACCATCTTTTTGTGTCTTGCAACTGATCTATTAGATCAGTTGCCACCTGATTTATACGAATCCCTTTTTAAAATTGATATTTCTATTCTGCACATACACACTAATTTCCGAAAAACCCTTATAAGTCTGTACATAGCGAGAATGCTGAGAGGGTGAGAGAGGAGGTGACATAAGACGGGAGGGGATGGGAGGGGACGGGAAAGTTCACATGTTTCCGCGACCCATATGCACTCCCTCTCATCTCATTGTATGATGTCGATGATTTTTTAATGCTTTCCGATGAATAAAAAAAACATTCTTTCCAAAATTGAGTTGTCCACGTTGTGTTGCCGCCCACAATCATTACATGTTACTCCATTCGGAGTTTTTAATGTGCTTTTAATTTACTTTGAAGCCCATTTATTTATTTGGTCCACATTGGCCAATCAGCATGAATTTTAAAAAAAAACATGTGCGCAGGGAGCAGAATATATAATATTAGCAGTTGGAGGCAATAAAGTTTTGGGTAATTAGCTTAAACACACATGTATAAGGCTGAATCAATTGATGGAGATTAAATCTGTTATTTGGGGAAGCAGTGCTTTCTGGTGATGTATGGCACTTGGGAGAAGTAATTGTGTTGCACCGCAGGGTCACTTTCTATTATTAAGATTATACACAAATTGTCTTTTAAAAATGAGCACAAAAACTAAGCTTACTGATTTGATTCAATGAGTGATCTATTACAATAATGGATAATGTTGATTGCATTAATGTAAATAATCTTAATTGGTGGAGTAATTAATCTGCACCTCGGGGGGTCCCCTCATACAAACCATCTCCAGTCTGAGAGCGTATCTTATATTCTATCCACCAAATAAGAAGAAAATTTTAGCAACCAAACATGATTTCTGCATTCAATCTAATAGACGTTCATACGGCAAAAGCAGAACACATGATGCGATACAACAATCAAACACTCGGCACATTTGATCCGCATTAGCATAACAAATGTCAATACTTTTCAGACAAATTCTGATGGAATTGAATATACTAATCCCTTCTGCAAAAATTCTACCGTAAAGAAATTGGACTCGTTTCCCCCTTTTTCTCAAATTAAGCTGAGATCAGTAGGGCAGAAAACAGCATTCTCAAGTTTATTCGAAGATTCAAAGCTCGGCCCATTCATTCGGCGCATACTTCCTCCAGCAACTTCTCTGTGCTGTCGCTCACAACCACATTTTCCATCTTTAGGCGGTGTCGCATCCCAGGGCTCTTCTTGCCAGCAGCTACATACGTCCTTATGAGGGTTTCAAACACATCTGATCCCAAGTCTGGCTTTACCACCTTCAGAAGCTCAAGGAATGCCTCCGCGCCCTTCACATCTTTCTCATCCTCGAAGTACGACATTAAACGAAGGATCACATCTTGTGGCGGAACCCAAATCCTATCATGGCTTCTTCCTTTCTTGATTCCGCGATCAACACACCTCAGCACGGACTTCATATCCCCATTCTTTAGGTGATAGTCCATGAGGAGCTCCCAAGTTTTTGCATTAAGCCTTGCTCCTTTCCTTTTTGCCCGCCTCTTAAAAGTTTCAGCTTTGGATAACAAGCCTTCTTTCAGATAAGCACCAAGAAGAGCGTTGACGATGCGGATGTCATATGTCGAGCACTGGGATTCCCATTCCCTGAAGCATGTCTCCGCACCCGGCAAATCATTCAGTTTTACCAGCACCTGAATCATGTTCAGATAGCTTATGTTCGCCATCTTGGGGAACGCTAGCTTCAGAGATCGCCATACCCTGTAGACTTCAACTAAATTCCCAGTTCGGCCATACAATGTTAGGAGGAATTGATAGGCTTCAAGGCTCTGGCCTGGGTTGTTCCTCTTCTCCAGCTCTTTGAGAGCCGCCTCAGCCTTCTGAAACATGCCAGCATCCACATATATGGAAGCTAAATTGCTGTAAGTTGTCCAATCAGCAGCAACCCGTCCATCTCTCTTCATCTCATCCATCACCCGATCAACCCCAATGATGTCATTCATTGCAGCAAGGCTCCTCATCCAAATGTTGTAAGTGTAGCAATCCGGCATGACATCATTCGCCTTCATTTCTTGTATGATGCCAGGAATCTTGTCTGGTTGCTTTGTCTTGGCATAAAGAGTCATCAAGCTGTTATAAGCCATGGGGCTCGATGCAAATCTCAGTTCCTTCATCTTTTCCATAAGGGCCTCAGCCTTTCCGGTCATCAACTCTTTGCAGTAGCAGTTAAGTAGAGCCCCATAGGCAAGGTGGGTTTTAGCATCCTCAGAAAGATTGATGAAGTACTCTTCTGCAGAAGCAATACCTCGGGCCTTGGCAACAAGATCAAGACGAATAGCATGATCACTATTCGTCAGGTTCATACCTCTCCTAGACATTGTTTCTGAAAGCTGCAGCGAAAAAAGATAGTAGCCATTATACATCATGCTACCTCGGAAAAGGGTGAGAACCACAAACAATAGGCAACCAGCATGCTACATGTGGCAAGTATACCCAAAGCTTGAGTATGTGGACACCAAGTGTAAATGGTAATGTCATACATGTAGAGTTATTGGAGAGCAAATAATCATCAAGAAATGTTAAATAGTAAATACACACTCAGTGACGAGATACAGATACAAATACAATTAATCATCAAAATCCTTTTGTGGTGATCCACTAATCATCCAAATCCAATGTATCTTCAGAACAGCCTTGAGAGATTACAAAATTTTAAAATCATGATTGAGCTGTATTCAACTAAAGTCATTAACAAAAAGAAGAAAAACATATAGAAACTAAAATGGGCATATATGTTCAAGCATATCAAAGTTCTAAGCTGTCTGACACAGTTTTCTAAAACTGAAACCAAACTGAAAAAAGATAGATAGACCAATGCTGTGAACTGATCACCACTACTCTGACTATGAAAACCTAATAATCAAAAAAATTGCATATACAACCATATCTTCAATCTCAGCCCAGCCCCACACACTTAGTTGGCACTGATACAATGTTTCAGTGATTCTTTTTTAATTAATTGAATAACTTTCTTCCAGAAAGATGCATTGTCTAATTATTGACGTTCTCCAAACAGTCTTTTTCACAACTACCAAATTGAAATTTAATTTACATGCCTATAAACTTAAGAATTTTCTTTATGTACATATGTAAGCTGCTCATCATGTCAACTGAAACAGTTTGTGTTTTGTATTTGTTTCTTTTACTAAATTGCTTTACAGAAAATGCTTCTAAAATAGCTCTTGATCACACATGTAAAAAGAGAAAAGGTTCCAAATTAAATTGGATTTATACCTCTAAAACTTTTGCTAAAGAAAAAGAAAAACACATCTAACGTATTTCATTAATAAGAAAAGATAGTACAACATGCAAACATACAAAACTGGAGGGGAGTCCTATTGCGCCCCTCTAAGCATTTTCCTTTTCTTTCTATCTTTATGTCGTTTTTAGCCAGCTTAAGATTTTTATTGTATATTGCATGCCTCTAAAAAGTTTCCCCTGCTCGTTTGATATATTCTATCACAAATTTGAAATTTAAGGAGGCACATACTAACACTATAAAATCATAAATGTCTGTTACATGTGTTTTACATGTCAATCAAAATCTTTAGCAAATTTAACTTCAATTTCCCCTGGCATGAGCTCACGGCCGCAAAACAGTTGATATTTTACTCTGTTGAGAAATTGCATACAAATCAAAATCATTCCATATTTTCTTTATTAGACTTCGCTTTACGGAAGATATTGGTTTTCATTTTATACATCGTCTACTTTTTATTTGAGAACTTCGTCGCAATTTTGCAATACAAAGTGTTAAAGAATAAAGTCTATAAACATTTATGTGCTCATAAAAATGTATTAAAATTTGTTTCACGAACTTTGTTTGGACACTGTAATTATTACCTTGTACACCACAATAATCATTTTATTAGAAACCCTTAACCGGTGGCCTACTTTTAGGGATTCTGTCGTTTTGACATACTAAAAAACTCTATTAGAGTGCATTTTCGGGCCTAGAATCATATTTTTGTTAGTTCTGTAGAAAAAAATCAAAGAGTTTTTGATGGTTCATGGAGTTATTTGTCTAGTTGAATTTGCTAGGGTGTCTCAAAAACTGGTCGTAAAACGAAGGGAATTTATCATAATTTATCTAATTACGGATCAGAAAGTACAGCATTGCCAAAGGTGTGTTGACTATAATCAGGTAAGGGAGCCAGTTACCAGTAATATGATCGTAGTTTCAAAAACAATGAATGGGTTTGGACCGAAAAAACATGCACTGAAGCAGTAAAGAAGAATGTGACGGTTGTTAACCTATCTGAAGAGATAGTGACAAGTGCTTCATAGAACTAAGATTATAAAAAGGGATCAAATAGCGGGGATTTGTTCCGAATCTTCTGCATACTGTTCTAGATGTGCCCATTTAAGTGCCATATGGCAAATGTAGTTTTGCAATTGTGATATAGAAGTCGCATATAAGGGTTTTGATTTGGTTGGAATAGAATGGCTTTCAGCATAAAGAGAAGTCAAAATAAGTTCATGGGATTAATATTTTCCCCCCTGTATACTCTGATACTGAACAATGCACCTGAAATTAAGGATGATACCTCTCAAAGGTGAGAAGACCTGACATTATGGAAGATCCCTAAAGTTGACTAGTTTATACTTTTGAAACATACTTTTAAACTTCATCATTCTTGACTAGTTTATACTTTTGAAACATACTTTTAACTTCATCATTCTCCATAAAGCTTCCATGGGGCGCTTTAGTGATCAAAAGCGTCAATATGATGTCGAGTACCACATGCACCCCAGTTTGTAAATTCATGTAATGAATTTCATAGATATTTCATGAGAATAGAGGAAGTTGAGACAAACATATAGGGAAAATATTGCGCTGAAGAGCCATGGATTCAAGGGGTGAACTCTTTTCAAAATTTTCTTTTTATTTGAGAAATATCTATTTTCATTATATTAGAGTAAATACACCCTTTATTTTTCATACTTGCACCCCGCCACCGCAACCCTTAAAGCTTGTCACGAAGAAAATCAACCAAACAAGACACCATCCACTATGTGAATAAATAAGCAAGATGCACATGGTGAAGCATAGTAGAGTGCAAAGACACAATGTTTCTAGCTTCTCATGGACAAAATGACAATCAATCTAGGCATGTATCAATTTTCAAATGGAATGCAGGATGGGATTGTTGGAATATTGAGACACCTCAGTGGAGTTTTGATGATGTTCACAAATGATATGGCACTAATGCTCTTGATTGAAGTGTGTAGGAAACGAACAATGTGATGATCAAAGCTTTAGAACATAATTTGAAGCCATGAAGAACAATGATGTGATGTAGCTCAAGCTATGATCTTGGAGCCATTTAAGAGTCAAGAATTGAAGATTATAAGCTCATAAAGAAGGCTCAAGACAAAGTGAACAAGACTCGAGACTCAAGACTATGTCAAGTTATGTAAGTTGAGTCTTAATTTGTAAAAGCTTAACTGGAGCTGCACACACTAAGATGTCACAAAAATAATTTTAAATAGTATCAAAATGCTTTATAAAAGTTTTTATTAAGTTTCAAATGATTTTCATAGAGAAATACCTATGTTTCATGAAATGGCTGACTATCGGAACATGATAGCCGACTATCTTGAACCGAAAATTGAACTGGAACTCTTAGGACTGTAGTAGCCGACTATCACACATGGATAGTCGACTATTGGGTCCCAAATAACCGACTATCCTTTAGTGGACTATCACTTCAAACGGTCAGAAAAAACAGCCTGACACATTTGTACGGAATGTCATTTTTAGCCGTTAGAGGGCATTGTTGGGAGCCGTTTTCAACAGTTTTTCACACACTATTTAAGCTAGATTTGCTTAGGGTTTTCAGATGATTATTAAGAAATTTTAAATAATTTCTAAAGCATTTTTTAAGCTCTCTCTTGCTCTCAAGATCTAATTTTGACCATTGTTCTTCATAGTTTTTGAATCTTCTTTTAAATCTTTTTGAGCAATCTTTTGACCATTCAATCTCTCTATTTTAATCTTCCATTTTACAAGAGATTATTTCAATTTTTTGTTTTTGATCTATCTGTTTTTTCACTTAAATCTATTTGAGATCAAAATAATGATTTTTCTTATAGCCACATAAAAACACGAAAAGCTCCAATCTTTGGTTATAAGATCAAGGGTGTATCAAGTCCTCGTCTTCAAAGGTTTGTATGCCTCAAGGGAGATTTGGTAAGTAATTTGGTAAGATTTGTGATTGGTTTGTAAACACACACAAGGGTGTGGTGTTGATTGATATTGTGTTGTAAAGCTTCAAGAGTTGAGGTTATTGGATTTGTGATGCGGACGCATCATACGCCCCCATTGACGGGACGGGTCCACCTTTGGTGACGTACGTGCGACGTATGAGGCGTGGAGGAACCGCGTAGTGGGGTTAGTGGGTCCCCCTCTTTCTATTTATTAGGGCTAGCCGCCTTTCTTATTGTCCTTATGCTTGAATTGTGAAGAACTTCTTAGGCATCCGTGAAGGAGATTTAGGCTTTTATTCCGTTCAGTTAAAAGCTAGTAGATAGGGTTCGTCTCGAAAAGAGCCCAAGTTATCATTGTTCGCTATTCTTTTATATAAAAATTCCACCGTTTCATAATTTTCCACTTTTAAATCTGAAATTAATTGATCGATCCTCTAGATCGTATCAAATTGGTATCAGAGCGGTGAGATCTCATGGCGACGGACACAAGATCGAAGGCGGATATCGTGGACGAGAAGATTCAAGCGCTTCGGAAGGATCTCAATCGTGAGATTGAAGAACGGTTCGAATGGTTAAAGAAGACGGTGGGGGATTCGATCAAGGATCACGCCACTCGCAAGAAGACATCCAAATTGAACTTTAGGCCATGAGGAGGCAGGCCGCACAAACAAGCCGCGATCTCCAAAGGTTGAAGGAAGCGACGTCGGATCTGAAATTTCTGAGAGAAACCACATCGTCGATCCCGACGATGATGGCGATGCTACAAGCCCTAACGACGGAGAAAAGAGGAGATCGGGGCAAGGGGATCCAAGAGGAGGAGATCCAAGGCGAATCCACCCTCGAATCAGCCCCCCGAGATCAAGCGACGACGGCGGCGGGTTCCCTAGGGCAAGGCGGCGGCTCGGGAGCCTCTTCCGGGATGGCGCGGCAGGCGACAGGCCCTCACGGGCCTATTTTTCAATCGACAGGCCCCTTAGGGCCTATCAGGGGAGCGCTGGGCTCGCGTGGGTCTCCCGAGACCTGGGCGAGGCCCAGCGCCCCCTCCGGAGGCGACAGCACCCCCTTCGGGGGCGCGATTGAGGCGGCACCCCCAGTCGGGGTGCGGAAGGGTCGACACCCCCGACCGGAGGTGCTGGGAGGCCGGCGCCCCTGCCGGGGGGTCGGTGAATTGGGCCGCCCCTCCCGGGGGTCCGGCGGGTCCGCCAGCCCCCTTTGGGGGCGTGGCGGGGTTCGCTCCCCATCTTGGGGGTTCCGAGGGATGGTGGAGGCGGATGGGCATCGGGAGTCGCCATCGGGGCTCCTACGGGCCAATTTTGGAGACCAGAGACTACTCCACATGGGGCCGAGACCCGTGATCGACCCTAGGCAGACGTTTGAGGGCTTCCCGGGGCGGGGGCAAGGTCTGGGGGGGCTATGTGGGAGGCCGGGCAGCGCCTACACTGTAGCACGGAGGAGCAGGAAGACCCATTTTTGCACGACCACCGGAGTTTCCAGGGTACCACTACCAGCCTGAGGCGTGGGAGAGGCCCGGTTGGCCTGAGGAGTTGTACGGAGTTGACGGGGGAGGTCCAGTGGAGGCACTTGGTGGTGGTTTGGCTGGGGTGGTGACCGTATCAGAGATGGGAAACAGCATGGAGACATCAATGCGGATCGCCAACTGATAAAGCTGCAGATGCCGATCTTTGATGGCACGGATCTGGACGGTTGGATCTACCGGGCAGAGCGCTACTTTCAGGTGATGAGGTTGTCGAAAGGGAAAGTCCTGAGGGCTATCGTGATCTATTTCGAGGGCAAGGCGTTGGCATGGTACAGATGGAAGGTAGCGCGGACCCATTTTCGCACAGTACTGATCGTTGATCGATTCCAGAAGACCTCAGGGGAAGATTTCTAGGAGCAGCTGTCTGCTCTAAGACAGGAGGGGACGGTGAGAGACTATGTGGAGAGGTTTGAGATGCTGAACAGCAGGGTGAAGGGGGTGACGGATAAGGTTATGATCGGGAATTTCATGAGGGGGTTGAAGCCCTCTATACAGGCGGAGCTGCGGATGCAGAGCCCAGGGACATTGTAGGATGTACTGCGCCTGGCCCAGAAGGCAGAGGAGAAGCATGCGGAGAAGAGTAAGATACGAGGAGCGTGGGGAACCCAAAATTCCCGCTCCACTCCTGCAGCTGCAGCACCGAGGGCACCCACAGGTGCACCTGAGACTAGAGGGGAGACCCGCCCAGCTACTCTCGGGCGACGGATGACGGAGACGGAGGTGAGAGAGAAGCATGCCAAAGGGTTGTGTTTCCGTTGCCACGAGAAGTTCACCCCTGGACACAAATGTGCGAGCCGCCTGCTACAGATTACCATGGTACCAGACGAGGAGAGATACGTGGGTGATGAGGAGCCCGAGGAGAAGTCACCAGTGGTGGAGGAGAAGTCTCATCTAGACTTCGCGGAGGTTTCCCTGAACTCCATGGTGGGTTCACTTCGAACCACACCATGAAGTTATCAGGGCAGTTAGGAGATACGGCGGTGACAGTGCTGATAGACAGTGGGGCCACCCACAATTTCATCTACAGCCGAGTAGTGGAGCGGCATGGGCTGCAGTTGAACACGCTGAAGAAGTTTACAGTGTTACTGGGGACAGGGAAGATGGAGGAGAGCAAATGGCTCTGCAAGGGTCTGTGCCTGACCTTGCAGTGAGTGTAGATCATGGAGGATTTCTTGCCCTTGGAGTTGGGCAATGTTGACATCATTCTGGACGTACAGTGGCTGAAGAAGTTGGGAGACATGCGGGTGAACTGGAAACGTCTCAGAATGGAGTTTCGGGAGGGGGGACTGTATGGTGGTGCTCACGGGGGATCCTACCCTATGTTTGTCACTGGTGGCCTTTAAGGCCATTACTCGGGCCTTACGGAGAGAGAGAGAGGGATACTTGGTGGAGTGCTGTGTAGTTGGAGTGAAGCAGGAACCGCAGGCAGGGGTCCCCGGGGAGGTCGAGCAGGTGTTGGAGCAGTTCCAGAAGGTCTTTCAGGAACCGCAGGGGCTACCACCGGTGAGAGAGCATGAGCATGCGATAGTCCTGCGGGAGGGAGCAGCGCAGGTGAGTGTGTGGCCGTACCGTTATCCACATGTGCAGAAGGACGAGATAGAGAGGATGGTCGGCGAGATGTTGCAGGCTGGGGTAATCCAGCCCAGTGTTAGCCCTTTCTCTAGCCCGATGCTGTTGGTAAAGGACGGGAGTTGGCGCTTCTGCGTAGACTACCGAGCGCTGAATAAGGAAACGGTGGCTGACAAGTTTCTATTCCCGTGATCAACGAGCTATTGGACGAGCTGCATGGTGCAGTTGTTTTCTCGAAGATTGACCTGAAGGCGGGGTATCACCAGATCCTGATGTGACCGGAGGACGTGCCGAAGACAGCATTTCGCACCCACGAGGGGCACTACGAGTTTCTCGTCATGCCTTTTGGCTTGACGAATGCTCCTTCCACATTTCAGGCATTGATAAACAAGGTCTTCCGACCGTTTCTGAGGAGGTTCATACTAGTCTTATTTGACGACATTCTGGTCTACAGGAAGACCATGGAGGAGCATGTGGGCCATTTGGAGGTGGTCTTCCGGGAGTTATTGGCGCATCAGTTATATGCAAACCGGAAGAAGTGCAGCTTTGGCCAGCGACAGATAGAGTACTTGGGGCATGTCGTGTCGGCCGCAGGAGTAGCGGCAGACAGGGCGAAGATAGAGGCGATGTTGGCCTGACCAGTACCTGCCTATTTGAGGGCGTTGCGGGGATTTCTCGGGCTGACAGACTACTACCGGAAATTCGTGAGGGGATACAGCACCATTGCACGACAACTTACTGATCAGATGAAGAAGGATGGGTTCCAGTGGGGAGAGGAGGGGACCAAGGCATTTGAGGCCTTGAAGGTGGCGATGACGACTACCCCGGTGTTAGCGCTACCTGACTTCAGCATCGCATTTGTAGTGGAGACTGATGCATCAGGCGTTGGTTTGGGGGCTGTATTGATGCAGTTGGGTCGACCGATAGCCTATTTCAGCCAGGTGCTTTCAGCTAGAGCACGGCAGAAATCTGTGTACGAGAGGGAGCTGATGGCTATCGTGTTAGCGGTGCAGAAGTGGCGGCCCTATCTGATGGGGAGGGAGTTTGTGGTCAGGACAGATCAGCCCAGCCTGAAATATTTATTGGAGCAGGGTTGGTGACTGAGGAGCATCAACGTTGGCTATCCAAACTGGTGGGGTACCAGTTCGACATTGAGTACAGACCGGGGTTGGAGAATAAGGCGGCTGACGCCTTATCCCGCAAAGAGGAGGGGTGCACTTGAGGTCGCTTTCGTTACCGATGTGGTTAGATGGGAAACCCATGCTGCAGGAGGCAGAGGCCAATCCAGAGTTGAGACAGATCCGTGAGCGGCTACAGGAAGGCGGGGAGGAGCCGAAGGGGTACTCTCTAAAGGGGCAGAGGCTGCAGTACCAGGGGCGGTTAGGAGGCGGGGAGGAGCCGAAGGGGTACTCTCTAAAGGGGCAGAGGCTGCAGTACCAGGGACGGTTAGTATTACCACAGACGTCGGCCTTCATACCAGTACTATTTCAGGAGTTCCACAGTTCGGTGGTTGGGAGGGACATTCCGGGGTACAGCAGACATATATGTGGATGTCCCGGGAGGTTTACTGGCCTGGTATGAGGAAGACGATAGCCCGCTTGGTTGCCGCTTGTGACGTCTGTCAGCGTCACAAGCACATGGCCATGGCGCCAGCCGGGATGTTGCAGCCTTTAGCGTTACCTGAGCGGTTCTGAAAGGAGGTGACGATGGACTTCATTGATGGGCTACCCAGATCGGAGGGATACACGGTGATATTCGTGGTGGTGGATAGACTGAGTAAGTACGCTCACTTCATACCGGTGAAACACCCGTAAACGGCAATTTCAGTGGCTACAGCTTTTACTCGAGAGGTGATACGGCTGCATGGGATCTCAGCGTCCATAGTGTCGGACCGGGACCAGTGTTCATGAGTGGGTTTTGGCGGGAGCTATTCCGTGTCCAGGGGACGGTGTTGAAGAGGAGTACCGCCTACCACCCTCAGACAGACGGTCAGACGGAGGTAGTGAACCACAACATTGAGACGTATCTGCGGTATTTTGCGTCGGAGACACCTCGGCAGTGGTATCGGTGGTTGGCGTGGGCGGAGTATTGGTACAATACTTCGTACCACTCAGCAGCAGGGGACAACACTATTTCGGGTGTTGTACGGGAGGGACCCACCAGAGTTGCTTCGGTTTGGGGACAGACAGACACCAGTGTCGCAGGTGGAGGATTACATAGAGGAGAGAGGGTATGCTGGAGGAGCTGAAGAAGCACTTGCTACGGGCTCGGCAGGTGATGAAAACTAGGGCAGATGGACATCGTCGTGATGTGCACTTTCAGAAGGGAGATATGGTATATCTGAAGCTGAGACCTTACAGACAGAGATCACTAGCGAGGAGACGGAACGAGAAGCTATCGGCTAGATTTTTTGGTCCCTTTGAGATTTCGGCCAAGATTGGCCAAGTGGCTTACAGGTTGAGGTTGCCCCCGACGGCTACTATACATCCAGTATTTCATTTGCGCAGCTTCGCCGTGCCATTGGAGAGCAGACGGTGTCGTCAACGCTACAGCCCACCCTGACTGAGAATATGGAGGTGATGTTGGAGCCATTGGAGGTTCGGGCCGTCGGCCAGGGACCGAGCGGGCGCAGAGAGGTGCTGATACATTGGGCGGGGTTGCCAGATTGCGATGCTACATAGGAGGCGTACAGCGTGATCCAGGAGCAGTTTTCGGACTTCCACCTCGAGGACAAGGTGGCTCTTTTAGGGGGTATTGATGCGGACGCATCATTCGCCCCCATTGACGGGGCGGGTCAACCTTTGGTGACGTACGTGCGGCGTAGGAGGCGTGGAGGAACCGCGTAGTGGGGTCAGTGTGTCTAGGGGTATTCTAGTCTTTTCAGACTAGATTAATAAATCCCCTTTTCTATTTATTAGGGCTAGCCGCCTTTCTTATTGTCCTTATGCTTAAATTGTGAAGAACTTCTTAGGCATCAGTGAAGGAGATTTAGGATTTTATTCCGTTCAGTTAAAAGCTAGGAGATAGGATTCGTCTCGAAAAAAGCCTAAGTTATCTTGTTCTTCACTATTCTCTTATATAAAAATTCCACCTTTTCATATTTTTCCACTTTCAAATCTGAAATTAATTGATCAATCATCTAAATCGTATCAGTTTTTTGGTTGTGTTGTAAAAAGCATCAAAGGAGGTCCTTTTGTTGAAGAGGTAGTGTTATATTGATTTCCTAGTGAGAGTGAAGTTAATTGGAAATCCTAATTAGTCGTATAACTATGTGTGTAAAAATTCCTAGCAAGTAAAGCTAGGTGCTTGTACAAGTCCTCTTCGGTTATGTTTCGGCAAGATTGTTCTCGGGTTTAAGAGCTAGTGGATTGGTTGCTAGGCGTAGGCCAAGGGTGAGCCGAACCAGGATAAAATCTCTGTGTATGTGCTGTGATTACTCATATTGCTTATCCGCTGCATATAATCATATATTACTACAAGCAATTATTGTGTTGATTAAGTACCAAGAGAGGTAACTCTTCTTGAAGACTAAGGCAACATTATTAGAAAAGTTTTTGTTAAGCAAAAATTTTATTGCTTTACACACTATTCAACCCCCCTTTAGTGTTGTCTGTCATCCACAGGATCTCACACGTGGTATCAGATCGAGGTACCGAGATGGCGTCAACAATGAATACATCCACTTTCCCGAGATTGGACGGTTTACATCCACTTTCCCGAGATTGGACGGTTCCAATTATGCTTCATGGAGAAAAGGCATAATGGGCCATATCAAGTCCATATGAGAAAATGCTTGGAGTTTCATCGAGTTCCCATACCTCAAGCCCACAACTCACACATCCCAGTGGATGAACCGAGAAGTGGACCTTACCGTTCTTCACTCCAAGGTAATGAGTTCATTATTATTTAATATTGACGATTTCATTTTTGAACATGTTTCAGAGGCCACTACGGCATATCAAATTTGGGACCTCCTCAAACACAAATTTGGAGAGGAGCACAGTGATAATGAACCAATTTTTGACACCACCACTACCAACGAAGAATAGAGCGAATTTATTGGAGAAGCAAGTGATTCAGAGTCGGATGACTCAAGTGATGAAGAAGATCAAAAAGAAAGGGAAGAACAATGCTTCATGGGTCAAGGTGTCCAAATGGCCCGCGGGCCCGGGGCCCGGCCCGCCCGGTCAACGGGCCGGCCCGGCCTGGGCCCGGAGCCGTTGACCAGGCAACGGACCCGGCCCGGCCCACGCCCCGGGCGGGGCTTCCGGGACTCCCGGCGGCCCGGTGGGCCGGCCCGGAGGGGGGGTTTTGCGGGCCGGCCCGGCCCGGCCCGCCTGGAGTCCCGGGCCAATTTTCTTGATATTTTTGATATTTTTTTATTTTTTTGATATTTTTTGATATTTTTAGAATTTTTTGATATTTTTTTTAGATTTTTTAGATTTTTAAACCAATTTTCTTATTTTTTTTCTTTCTTTAAATTTTTTTTAAAAATAAAGGGCGGCCCCCGGCCCGGCCCGGGCCCGGGCTTGGCCGAGCTGCGGGTCGGGCTTCCGCCCCCCGGACACTTCCGGGCCGGGCCCGAGCCGGGCCGGGCCAGCCCGTTGGACACCTTGATTCATGAATTATCAAGTAACTTCTAATCAAAACTCTGACAATGAAAGTAATTATGTCGATGATTTTAATTTAGAAGATGCATGTGAACAATTGCATGTGGAATATGGTAAACTGAAGAAAAAGTACAAGAAATTGAATAGTGATTTTAATTCTTTGAATAAAGCTCATGATGATCTTAAAGTTAAGTATAGTTCTTCATCTTATGATTACGATGTATTGAAAGATCATTGTAGTAATTTATCTCATGTTGGTAATGATGATTTGTTAAAGAATTATGATTGTTTAAAAATTAAGTATGATAAGTTGATATGTGACCATGAGGTTTTAAAGAATGAACATAATATTCTAGTTCATAATCATGATGGTCGCAACACATTGTTGCATGATTTTAAATGCTTGAAGGATAAGTAAGATGTTTTAGTTCATAACCATGATAGCTTAAAGAATGACCATGTCTTAGCAGTGTTAATAATAGATTACATTTGATTGCCAATGATTTAAGCACGAGTAAGTTGAAGCATGAAGAGTTATGTCAAAAGCTTGATAAGCTTAAGAACAGCTCAAATGTGAACTCAAATGTGAAGACTATTCCTACCCCAAAACGTGTTTCTACACCACACATTACATTTACTTCTACATCTAAGAATGTCACTAGAAATATCTATTTTGCTAGATTGCACGTTGTGCATGCAAAAGTTAGAAAGAATTATGCCTTTATGTATGTTAAACATGTCGAGAATAATGTTCATCATACACATCATGCTTCACCAAATGTAGCACACCATGTTCACAATGCACCACATGTGACACACACGAATCACAATATGTATCTAATAGATCCGGCCCAATAGGGGCATATTTAGGGTGTTTCTGTGTTATTTTATTAGTATAGGGGCATTTGGGTAATTAGGCAATTAGATATATTATTAAAAAAGGGAGGGAGGCCGGTCAGTCCTAGGCATGTGAGATTTGAGTATTTTGATAAATCGGAGAGATATTTCTTCATTCTATCGGAGGGTGCAGATGTCTCCTATCAATCGGGGTCTTAGGAGGATGATTACCCTACAATTGTAATCATATATCTTTGTTATTTTCAGTTTATTATAAATAAATTTCAGATTTCCTTCGAGTTACTATCAAATTGGTATCAGAACACGTCGATCCATGACGGCAGCAACGAGATCCAAATATCGTATCGATGCGGTGGAGGAGAAGCTTAATGACGAAATCGAAGGCATGAAGAAAACCTTAGCGAAGCAAGGCGAAACCCTTGATGCCCTCATGAAACAAAACGAAGCCCGAGCGAAGTTGGTAGAAGATCAAAGGAAAAGAGGAGAAGCCCTAAAGCGCCTCATGCAACAATTTGTGGCGGCTAATCAATCCAAAGGCGGAAAAAACCCTAATAAAGCGAAAAAGACGCCACCTTTGGACAAGGGTAAGGAGAAGATGGAGGATTTTGAGGAGGGTCTTCTCTCCGATGCGCCGAAAGGTACTTTGTGGAGGAAGACGAAGAGCAATGGGGGGACGACGAGCCCGCCGCAAACCAACGAAGACAAGGAGGGGGCCAGCCGAACCCCAAAATTACCCTAGGGGGTTGGCCGGCCTACCCGAGCACAGAGGATGGGCCGCACGGGTCCGACGACCCGAGTTGGGCCCTGCGCTGGCCTCGCAGCTCTGCGCAGGCCCCAAGGCCACACCCCAGAGCCGCGCGGGCCAGTCAACAGCCCCACAGGGCCTAGTGGCCTAGTTCCAGGGCCGCCAGGGCCCTGCCAACCAGCAGGGGCCCCTACGGGCCCTACCGATCATCGGCAGGCCCACTGGGGGCCCGATAGGACAGGGCCCTGCGACCCCTCCCCAGGGCCGCCAGGGCCCCGTCGAGCCACGGCGAGCTCTCCATGGCCCTTCGAGCCCACGACGAGGGGGATACGGCACCGACGGAGGATTTCAGCCCCTTTCAAACGTCCAGACGCACGCGTTCGATGAAGATTTCCATCCCGGTTGGTGTCAGGAGTACGACGACAATGGAGGAGGATTTCGGAACCCCCAAACCCCCGATATGATGAGGACAGACGACGACACCCAAACCGTACTTATGAGGGGTATCCTGGGAGAGGCTACTGTGACTTCGGGGAGGAGCGAGGTGCCTATGCGGGGGGCAATGATGGGGAAGACTATGGAGATCGTGAGGAAGGCCCACAGAGGGGATATGAGCGACATCAGGAGAGGTTGCAGCATTATCATCAGCTCAGACATATAGGATGGCGAGGGGACTAGGGGACCTTCGCGGCAGACAGGTTGCGGAAGCTGAAGATGCATGTATTCGAGAGGGATGATCCGATGAAGTGGATTTAAAGGGCAGCAATATTTTTTAGGGTCTCTCGCATGATAGAGGATCAAAAGCTAAATGTGATCGCGGTATGCTTAGATGGGAATGCCTTCACATGGTACCAGTGGAGAGATGAGAGGCGAATGTTTCGCTCATGAGAGAAGATCAAGGACGGGCTGGTGGAGAGATTCCGCGACACTCATCTGGGGAACTTGCGGGAGAAACTACTTTCCCTCGGACAGGATGGCTTGGTAAGGGACTACAGGGATAGGTTTGAGGCACTGTCAGTACGAGTGTAAGGAGTTTTCGATGAGATGATGAAGAGCACCTTCATGAAGGGCTAAAGGCCACCATTCGCACCGAGGTGCACATACAGAAGCCGTAAGACTTGATGGAGGCCATGGAGTATGCTCAGATGGTAGAAAATTGCCTGATGGAGACAGAGATCTGGTGGGATTGGAGGCAGCTCACCTTCCCACAGCCAGCCCACGATTGGGGGACAGCAGAAGGCAGCGACAGTGACAGACTCAGCCAATCAGGAGAAGAGCGGGGAGCCACTGCAAGGAGCACAGATTCGGAAGATGGCAAGGGCGGAGATGCGAAAAAGGAGGCAGAAGGGGTTGTGCTTCAGATGTGACGAAAGGTTCACCTCAGGACACTATTGCAGAGTATGTAAGCTCCAACTACTGCTAGTGGATGATGACGAGGAGGATGTAGTAGAGGATGAAGATGACGGAGGGGATGACGACCGCCACTTGGAGTAGGACCGTCATATACTTCATACACCACCTTGAAGACAAGATGGTTTTCGGGGGCGGAATAATGATACTGGCACAGTAGTGGCATATTTAGGGTGTTTTTGTGTTATTTTATTAGTATATGGGATTTGGGTAATTAGGCAATTTGATTGATTATTATAAAAGGGGAGGGAGGCCGACCGGCCCTAAGCATGTGAGATTTGAATATTTTGATAAATCGGAGAGATATTTTTTTGTTCTACGGGAGGGTGCGGGCGTCCCCTATCAATCGACGTCTTGGTAGGACGATTACCCCTATAATTGTAATCATCTATCTTTGTTATTTTCAGTTTATTACTAATAGATTTCAGATTTCCTTTGAGTTCCTACCAGTATCATGCCCCCACCCAAACACATTGACACATCTCATATTATGCACCACGCTAAAAATATTATGCACCACGCTAAAAAGATTGTTAGAAAACATGACAATGTGATTTGGGTGCCTAAGCATTTGAATGTATATGATATGAATATTTATATACATAATATTGTTAGAAATATGCATGATTAGCGTGATTATGTGCATATGCATAGGAAAACAAATCCGTATCCGATTTAGGTTACTAATGGTTAGATTTATTTGGACCCATGTTTTAGGCTATCCATGTGCTTACATGATTATTATGTTGATACCCTTGTGTAGAATGACAAAATATATGTTAGAATTCCTTTTGAATATCATTTGATTATAATTGAATGATTGCACTTTGCTATATAAAACATTTTTATCATTCTGTTGAAAAAGTGTCGACTACTGATGTGCTTATTTGTTATTTGAATGTTTCCTTATTTTTGCACATATTGACTATTTTGTGATTTTTTTCCATTACAATCAGATGTTCATACTTATAGGCTCATTTTGTTGATATCTGCATAGAAATTAAATATGATTTATGATTAACCATATGGACCCTAAAAGTCAAATTGGTTACCAAAAGTTTCACATTTTCTTGTACTCGTTACAAATTGAGGTGAACCCACATACTACTCCTTGATTCACAGAGAATTTTACTCAAAGGAGAGGATTAAGAGTTGGTATGCACTTTTGTAATGGGAGCTAATAGTTTGTAAGTATATAAACTTAAGTATTAGCATCATCCTAAAATTATTTTGTTCATTTTAAGATGATAAGTTTGAATGTAACTCGTGGTATCATAAAACTTGGACACTCAAATGGTATGCATTCTGTGCTCAATTGCTACGTGTTTCTTACTAGCATTAACATCGGGAGAGTAACACCTCAATGGAGTAATGCATTAGTGCAGTATGAGTACATATAATTTCTTTTAACACATGCTTTTTGATGTAGTTGTTTAATAGTGGCATCCTCATAGTTTTGGCTTGCAATATGTAAGGTTGTCATATGGAAAACTTTTTTGTGTTGCATATGTATGAAATTTGGACTTCATGCGCTATAATATCATATATGCACTTGGTGATGTTTAAAATTCTTGGATTAGTGCTTAAAAGTGTGATACATGCTATTTTTTGTATAAGTACCTGTTATATGGATATTGAGACACGTGGTTGATCGTGATATCAATGTCTCCCGACACGTGGTTATTCATAAGTATTTTAATTCTATTGATTATGCTTATACTATTACTCACACTTTAATATATTTCTTTCGACACATGCTTGTTATTCTTTTTGATGAGATAAAGATGGAGAAATAGGGAATGCATATAAAATAATAATATTGTTATTCATGAAATAGTGATATTGTTATTCATGACATAGGATATTATTTTGCTTTGATAACACACTTGAGATATAATATGAATGTGCATATTTCTGCTTATCTCTAACCAGCCTTGATGCAGTGAGAGTAGCTTCTCCATAGCAATTATGCATCTCTGCCGTGGGAGTAAGTTATTTTTTTAACTCTCATAGTATATTTCTATTTTATATCATTTGTTGTCATCATCAAAAGGTGGGAGTGTTGAGATATTGAGACATCCCAGTGGAGTTTTGATGATGTTCACAGATGATATGGTCCTAATGCTCTTGATTCAAGTGTGTAGGATATGAACAATGTGACGATCAAAGCTTTAGAACATAATTTGAAGCCATAAAGAACAATGATGTGATGTAGCTCAAGCTATGAACTTGGAGCCATTTAAGAGTCAAGAATTGAAGATTATAAGCTCATAAAGAAGACTCAAATGACGTGCAAAGGCTCAAGACAAAGTGAACAAGACTCAAGACTATGTCAAGTTATGTAAATTGAGTCTTAGTTTGTAAAAGCTTAAGATTTGGATCTACACACACTAAAATGTCATAAAATGATTTTAAATAGGTTTAAAATGTTTTAAAATGCTTTATAAAAGTTTTTATTAAGTTTCAAATGCTTTTCATAGAGAAATACACATGTTTCATGAAATAACCGACTATCCAATCATGATAGCCGACTATCTTGAACCAGGAATTGAACTGGAACTCTCAGGACTATAGTAGCCGACTATCACACATGGATAGTCGACTATTGGGTCCCAAATAGCCGACTATCCTCAAGAATAGTCGACTATCACTTTAAACTGTCAGAAAAAATAGCCTGACACAGTTTATGGAAATGTGTCGTTTTTAGCCGTTAGAGGGTATTTTTGGGAGCCGTTTTCAACGGTTTTTCACACATTATTTAAGCTAGTTTTGCTGGGGGTTTTCAGATGATTATTGAGCAATTTTAAATATTTTCTAAAGCATTTTTTATCTCTCTCTCTCTCTTGCTCTCAAGATGTAATTTTGGCCATTGTTCTTCATAGTTTTTGAATCTTCTTTTAAATCTTTTTGAGCAATCGTTTGGCCATTCAATCTCTCTATTTTAATCTTCCATTTTACAAGAGATTGTTTCAAGTTTTGTTTTTGATCTATTTGTTTTTCACTTAAATCTATTTGAAATCAAAACAAAGATTTTTCTTATAGCCACATAAAAACACGAAAAGCTCCAATCTTTGGCTATAGGATCAAGGGTGTATCAAGTCCTCATCCTTAAAGGTGTGTAAGCCTTAAGGGAGTTTTGGTAAGTGATTTGGAAAGATTTGTGATTGGTTTGTAAACACACACAAGGGTGTGGTGTTGATTGATATTGTGCTGTAAAACTTCAAAAGTTGAGATTATTGGGTTGTTGGTTGTGTTGTAAAAAGTCTCAAGGGAGGTCCTCTTATTAAAGACGTTGTGTTGTATTGATTTCCTAGTGAGAATGAAGTTAATTGGAAATCCTAGTCAGTGGTATAACTATGTGTTTAGGAAATTACTAGCAAGTGAAGCTAGGTACTTGTACAAGTTCTCTTCGGTTGTGTTGAGGCAAGGTTGCTCTCGGATTTAAAAGCTAGTGGATTGGTTGTTGGACGTAGGCCAATGGTGGGCCGAACCAGGATAAAGGCTCTGTATCTGCGCTGTGATTACTCACATTACTTATCTTGCTTGTGATTTAATTTTCCACTGCATATCATTGTATATTATTACAAGCAATTATTTTGTGTTGATTAAGTACCAAGGGAGGCAACTCTTCTTGGAGATTTAGGCAACATTATTAGAAGGGTTTTTATTACGCAAAAACTTTATTTCTTTACACAACACTATTCAACCCCCCTCTAGTGTTGTCTGTCATCCACAGGATCCCACATAGATGATGTGTGCATTGCATATTGTTAACACAATATAACCTCACTAACGGAAGATGGGATGAGACCAAGTTATTCCAGTAGACACTCCAACCACATGAGCTCACGCCTAGATTGAGCCATGCCTATATACTCTGCTTGAACATTTATCCTGCACAATTGTGTCTGACTGAGACAAGATCACTTCCCTATAAAGTACAACATCATGTGGATCAAGGTTTTAGGTATCGGTTTCGGAGAGGGTATCGCTCTCTCGAAAATTTAAGTTTCGGTATCAGTATCGTCCGTTTCGGCGGTATCGGACGTGGGTTTCGGTTGATCAGTATCTGTAGTTTTAAATACATAAAATCCATGAGATATGTAAAAAACTAAAGTAGCTAGAATTTTGCCTTGCACACCCACCATTTTACTTTGCGCACGTATCACTTATTTGCAAGTTTGCCTTGGAGTTGCTTTGCGTACCTACCATTTTGCTTTGTGCACATATCACTTATTTACAAAGTTGCCATAAAATATCTTCCTCTACCCATATAACTTATTTACAAGTTTACCATTCAAAATATTCATCTCTCTCTCACGCATTCTCTCTCTCGCGGTCCCCCCTCTCTCTCGTGGCCCCCCTCTCTCACATTCTCTCACGGAAGCGACAGCAGCGGCAGCAGGCGACATCAGGCGGCAGGCGACGGCAGGCGACGGCGAGGCGCAGCGGCGGGCGGCGGCGCGGTGAGGTAAGTTTAATTTTTCGTTTTTTTCAGTTTCTTCTTCTTCCTCCTATTTTTTTTTTTGATTTTGGCCAGTTTCTTACCCATTTGCTGGCCGAAACTCTAGGGTTTCGGCCAGTTTCGTCCGATACTGGGCGAAACCGGCCGAAACCGATACCGATTTTATGCAGCCGTTTCGGTCCGGTACTGAGCGGTACCGGTCCGATACGCCCGATACCAAGAGGTATCGGGCGATACCTCAAACCATGATGTGGATGACCTATTTAAAATTGAACATGCCTGGTCATAATCGGCAGGTCCATCAAAACTATGACAAAACTACACGGAAACCATACTCCACAAGTGTCCAAGAAAGTAAAACACAATCTATTTGAAATTGGACCTGCTAGATCATAATCAGTAATTCCAACAAGACTGAAGAACCTTAAGCTTTTATACAGCAAATCATGTCCTAAAGCTTTATCTAAATATAGAAAAATGCAGATAATTACAACAAAATGAAACAAATCTGGTTATTCAGATATTGACTAACAATTAGGTAATTGAGTTGATCGGCAATCATCCACCGTGAGTGAGATCTTATAGTTGCTCTTCTTGAGTACCTTTCCAACTTCAAATTCAAATAATAGAAGTATCCACAGGTTGTAGGCTTGGCAAAACAATCTATTAATTAGATTCATGAATCATGAACTACATCCTACCAAAATAGACTAATATGGTTGGGTGCCTTAATATGGTTGGGCCTGCAAATATATTTTCAACTTAGAAATTCCAATTGCACCATATTTTATCAAAACAATACTATCCAGATATAACATCAGAACTCCCGTAAAATGTCTAATGACTACCATCATCTCATTACAAACTTCAAGCAAATTCACTAAATTCTTCTAAGCCATGCACGTAAAGATTGTTTGAAAGCATATAGGACGTTCTTTGGTCTGCAAACAAATAAGTCAACTACACCCTCTTTGAGCTATCGACCCTGCAAGTTCCACAGCCTACACCTCCCAATATCGTGAAGAAAAGCAGTTATTCACATCTAGTTTAAAAGGAGGTCAGTGGCAAATTCAATTGACGGCTAAAGAATACTAACAAAGATGAATATGTCCTTAGTTACAAGAAGGAACAACTCTGGATAGTCATTTGATAGGGTTGTTTAAATACCTTAGGAACTAATCATGTTTCCAACATCTTAACTCTGGATGGTCATTCCATAGGGTTGTTTAAATCCCTTGGGAAAATTTTAATGGCATAGAACACATATAACCCATGACTTTTTACCCTAAAGAAAAAAATGGAACACTTTCCAAGTAATATTATGATGGAGAACTTATCTCATTTTCCATAGGTACCCTTCATTAAGAATCAGACAGCTTCCAAACAAATTCTAAAAATAGGCGTAGAAGAAAGCGATAGAAAAAATTTGATATGTAGGATCCAGAATAGATCAAAAGTTGCAGGTGTAATACTCAACAAGCTGAGATACGCATGATTTTTGTTCCCTACACGAAGAACAATAGACCAAGGTTTTAGGTCTCGGTATCAGTATCGGTTTCGGTCTCCCGAAAATTTGGGTATCGGTATCGGTATCGTCCGTTTCGGCGGTTTCGGAAGCAAGTTTCGGTTCGTTGGTATCGGTTGTTTTCAAATACTTGTGTATTCATATTTATTTATAAGCAGAAATAACTTTGCACACATTACACATTTTGCTGAACATATTGCATTTATTTACAAGTTTGCCTAATTCTTTGAACCAGCTGCTACTCACATCACACATTATTTACAAGTTTGCGTAATTTATTGAACTTGCTGCTACTCACATCACACCTTTTGCTAAATCTATTGCATTTATTTAATTTTTCTTAATTATTTGAATTTGCAGTTACATACATCACACGTCTTGCTAAAGATATTGTATTTATTTACAAGTTTGCCATGAAAATTTAAAGAGAATGGCAAACTTGTTAATAACTGCAATGTGTTTAGCAAAACGTATGATGTGAGTAGCAGCCCACCACGTGAACCCACGTGAACATCGCTTCACCCACAACGTGTTTCGTGCGCGCTCTATTCTCTTCTGCAGATTGGAGCGGCGGCCCCCTCTCTTCTCGAGCAGCTCGGAGAGCGACAGGAGGCTCCCAGGTAAGTTCCTCCAAGACTCTTTATTCTTTTTTTTTCATTTTCTGATGTTTGCTTCTTCTTTTTTTTTTGATTTTCTGATGTTTGACTTCTTCTTCTTATTCTTTTTTTTTTTGATTTTCTGATGTTTGCTTCTTCTTTTTTGATTTGGAGACGTCTTCTTCTTCTTCTTCTTTTTTTTTTAAATTTACTGTTACTGTATCGGATGGTATCGGCCGAAACCGTCCAGTTTCGGCCGATACCGGCCGAAACTGGACGGTTTCGGCCGATACCGAGAAACCCGTGACGGTTTCGGACCGGTCCCCTCCGGGACCGATCCGAAACGGCCGAAACCTAAAGGTTTCGGCCGAAACCTTAATCCATGCAATAGACAATCTCCAACTATGAAACAGAAGGAACAATGGGCTGAGGATCCATAGACTCATAGATCACCTGATGGGGAGTTAATTTAGTTCCGTCTTTGATATACCTTTGTGATGAGCAATTGCTTACATAGTAAAAAATTAGGCGTGTCTGTGGAATAGATTTTTTTAACAGGCGATAATAAGAAAGCACAATGAAAAGAGATAATAAAGATTCACGTGAAATTAACAAGAAGATTAGAATTAGGTTACATCTTTTCTAACAAATCATCACTTCAGATGTCATTTGCTTCTCCAGTTAGTATAAGATTTATCATGTGTCAGCAATTAATGCAAAAAACAAAAAAAAGAAACTTTTGTGAAAGATAAATGTGTGATTGATGACGACAAAACAAGCAAATAGTAGCTTGAATAAAAGTGACTCCAAAATAAAAAATTTCATCTTGGAACCAATATCTGTTACATGTTCTTGTAATCTCAATTATGATTATTCTTTTCTCCACCTTAATCCGCCAACCTTTGCTACTTAGTCCACCATTCTTCGCTATATTCTGACAAGTTTTGGTACAGTAGCATTCTATTTCCATCCCAAAGCCATCCCAAAAAAACTTGTGTCCCAATGTTACAGCACACTAGCAACACCATCTCTATCGCCACCATCACTATTCAACTGTTCACAAAATGTCATCCGCATCTTTTGTGGCAAAAATTACTTCTTTGAGTCCCCAAACAAGATCCTTCGCACTTAAGGAGCTTGGTGAAGATGGTAATGAAAAAAAATCAAGATTCAGCATCATTGATTAGAGATAGATGAGAAGGATGTTCAGCATGCTTAGAGATAGATGAGAAGGATGTTCAGCATTCTTATTTTTCTTTAACTTTTTAGTTTTTATTGCTTACTAATTATGCCATTAATGGATATCTCCGTCAACCGTGTTTAAGAGTTCATGGGAAGACCCATAAGAGGAGCATCCACTATAAACTCATGGAGTACAAGAAATCACATAAACATCCCTTTTAATCCCAAAAAAAATCCGAGAGTATACTATGCCACCAAACATAATACAAGATATTCTATGGAGAAGATACCCAGTCATTAAACCTGCATTTCTGGTAAGAACCTTCTCTATCAATGAAAACTAAAACCAATTTATTATCAGCGTCGACCTTTCCGCAACTTTTAAAGGTATGGATCGTCTCTTTCCATTCAATCATCATCTCTTTTTAACATTCTCCCGAGCAAATGAGACTTCAAAACAACCTTTTTACCACAAGGAAGTCACAGCTCATCCCAAACCTAAGAACCACTTTGCACAGCTAATATTGAAGCAACATTGTAGTAACCAGATTGTCCTTAAATAATTGCATCCATAATAGAGAGTTCGCACGGATATGTTGAAAATGTAGAACACTTAACTTAGCCATCCTTCCAGGTGCAGTCCCAATACATTGAAGTGTCACAGGTCAAACCTACAGAATAGGGCATTTGGATGCTTGATGTTGAATCAACAATGGTGTTCCCACAGCATGCAACACCAACTTCTGATGTTGGAACATTGTTCTAGTGTTTGGCAAGTTTTTTTAACAAATACATACTTTACAAAACTTGTGTTTGGCTTGATACAGTTGTAAAAAAGACAGACTTAATAATTATAAAAGCTGATGTGTCAAAAGAGGAGTCGTATGGTTCAAAGTACTTGTTTGTTCCAAATTGCCGTGTTCCAACTACTGTTATTGGAACTGCTCGAAATGATCATAGTTCAAACACCATAAATTTAGTGTTCTTTTTTTTATTTTGCGCCGTCACTTGGTTTTATAAGGACACCTAGGTAAACATCAGAATTTGCTAGTCCTTGCAATTGGAACCACATGTTGATCCAAGTACACCTAACCAAATGCACCCTAAAAGATTGCTAGCAGATCGGGCTCTACTTATCAGTTCAGGGGTGAAGGGACATATTCCTTATGGCCTTCCGCTTGCTTCCCCCATGATCCTCATCTGTTATTACCCCATTGGCAGACCAGGGACACATCATAACATTCTCTCAGAATATGGCAAAGCAGATAAAAGCACGCATTCAAAGAAGATCAGATGGACATTACATGCTTTTTTGAGGTGATAATATGTGATCTTAACAACCTACAATGGGTGCACTAAGAATATTTGCAATCTGAATTCCTTAGAATGTCAGTTTAGAACTGCTTCTTGCTAAGGTAGTTAGCATGTCTTCAATCTCCAACATCTCTTCTCTAATCTTGTCATTAATTTCTCCATTCCCACCCACTAACAGTTGCTACTATCTATAGCAATATAATGAGTTCCAAGTGCTTCGAATAGAACCTCTCTAGAGTCAACAAGGCAGAACTAAGGCAAGGTGATACCAGAAGTAAAAGAAAAGATATGTTTCTCAACAAGTTTGAAGCAACTTCACATAGAATGATTGTATTGATGAGAATGATAGCATAAAACATGAATTGGTATTGGATAAAGAAACGAATTGTCTCATTCTAATAAGCCAATGATAACAGAAGTAACAGCAGTTCTTGTTTGATGCTTGAGTTATTTAACTTGCTAATGGTAACCCTGCTATGAGGTTGAAAAGGACAATGTTCAAGTGGCAACAATAATGTTTGTTATTGACGCAAACATAATACCTAACACTGATGTTTATAAAGGCAATGTGCCCCATGGCTGTCACATGCATAATAGAAGCATACATGTTATAAGTGCACACTACACAACAGATGCATTTCTCCACCCAACAACTCCCAACCCCAAACAAACATACAAAACCAAACTAAAGGTGCCTTAAATACCACGAGTTTATGGAAAAGAAACGGGGGGTAAAGCATTGGTGCCTCTGGATACGAAATAGGCAAATGTATGATGATGACCAAATAATACACTCAGCCTTTACAAATGACAATGGAACAAGGCCAAGATCAGTATGTTGCCTCTAGAGTAAATGACATTGTAAGCATGTTACTTCAAAGGAAGTTGTGGACATCGTGGGATATTTAATTATGTTGCTACAAGTAATGTATTGCATTTTAGTGTCTAGCACCAAAAGATTCGGAAACTCAGAATATCTATCCAATAGTTGGCTTGATGACGAAGATATCAAAATATCAATTACTTGATTTTCATAGTCACTTAATTTGTGTTATCTGCAAATAACACTAGAAGCAAAAATACCAACTTCTAATTCTGCTACGTCATTTTCCTTCCCAAAACATTAAAAAGGATGGTTTACCTTTTCCTGTTCAATAAAAATGAAAATATATTTTATATTGCTTTTACCTTGACGATATTTTCCTTTCTATTTTAATTTTCTTTTACAAGTACTTAAAGTTAAATCAAACAACTGAATATATGTTTTCCCTCTTGAAAAATATTTTCCGTTTCTCTTTCTCCTATAATTTTTTTCCTTGCATATTAACGGAAACTACTCTTCCAAGAAATCAAGAAGATGTCTAAAAATGCAAAGAAGCGAGTAGTATAGCATGATATGTAGCCCAATCAACATTCAGGAGAAATCACAAAAAACCTTACCCATATACAAGCAATATAGGCAATACTTAGGATGAAAAGATTTGCATTTCTAAAAGGTTACTTGGGAAAGCTAGAGGCAATCAGAGGCTTGCAAGTAAGCAGATGTCTCGGCGGTCACCTAGGTGGATGGTTTTAGAAATTTGTCAAAACTTAATGCAAAACAAGAGGCTGTGAAAATGTGCAAAGTTAACAACTACAAAGAACATTATCAATTGACATGACAAATTAAAAGCTCTTTGACTTCAGAACCTCAACGTTCCTATTGCAAAGAAATATTTGACATTTTTCCTCTGGCTTCATTTTCTTTTTTCACTATAGTATATGGATCATCTTTTTCTTATCTTTTAGACCTGTTTTTTAAAGCCAAGTAACCCCTCATTTCTTATCCACAGTTTCCTTAAGAAATATGGCACTAAGTAAGATGGTTAGCAATAGGTTAGCAACCAATCCCAAAACTTTGGCATAAACTCTTTTAGCATTGCTGCATACGTGACCTCATTTTGATGGGTAAAGACTTGGTGATAATGATCAGTTTCCATAATCACACCTTATTATTATCATGACATGTCTCTTAATGAATAACTTATTACCATTTATCAGTGTAGCCTAAGGATGTAAAATCCAAACAGCTAAATGGAGCTCAGGACTAATTTAATTGAGAGTTGTGCATTCGCATTGGCATAAAGATATCTTTAGGGCCTAAATCGTACAAAGTGGCAAACAAGCATAACAATAATGTTTGACAAAGAATTGGATCATTTAGGGGAGAGAACATCGTAAGTTAGCTGACACTGCAATTTTCGTGAATATTACATAGCTTCCACTGGCAGCAAGAATGCTTCAACTTTCAACATGAATGCTAATGGAATTGGCAACATGATTAAGTATGGCATGAGGAGATCGATTCGTACGAGCACAACCACATTATCAAAAAAAACAAAAAAGGTTCGAACTTTAGGGAGATGAGAGCGAAAGATTTAACCTTAAGGGCGGGGCGAAAGCGCTTGCGATCGCGGAGCTTCTTGATGGAGACGCCGACCTCCCATTTGAAGACCCGCTTCCGGCTCTTCAGGAAGTCCGTCAGCTCCTTCCGAACGCTCTCCGGCGAGCTCCCCTCCCTGAACAGCCGCTTGTAGAGTGCCTCATCCAAGTACTTGCTCGATCTCTTCGTTATTAGCTTCGTACGCGTTAGCGATGCCATATCTCTCCTTTTCCCCCTCAATCTTCTATTCTTCTTCTTCTTCTTCCAGCAGTGCCCCAAGGGTTTTTCTTTTGTTAGATCGCAATGGACGAAAGAGGGTGGTTTTTGGGTTGTTAACGGGTCGAAGTCGGGTCCACGTCCTCTTAAAATTAACTCGACCTGAACCCGTTTTACGATTCCATGTTTTGATTGTTTCCTTTGATTTGGATGTAAAGATCATCTCCGAATGCTTATTGGGAAGAGGTTTAGATGCATTTGTTGACGGTGAATTTGTCGAACAGCGAGGTGGAGCTGACGAGGATGCCTCCGATGATGTGGCTCTTCGTTAGCTGAGGAGTGAAACCCGTGGTAGCTTGAACCTGGGTCGGAGAGAGCCAAGTTCGAGCTACTGAGGTGGAGCTCGGCCAAACTCTAGGTCGTTCCGAGCGATCTACCGAACTATCTACAGCACAGACAAATCGTCGGAAGGGGGGCGGGGGGCGGATTTGGGTTCCGACCCAAATCACATCCGATGCTTAAGTTAGTAAGGGACTTAAAGAATGCCCGAGGCAGCTAGATCCTACCTAAAGGAAGGCCGTCCGGTCACTGTCCCTTCGAGCATTGGTGGAAGAAATATAAGTGGAAGTAAAGAGAATTAGTTTTCAGAGTACCGTAGTCTTGAGTATCTCTAGAGTGTGAACTCTTTCTTCAGTGTCCTTTTGCCTATTTATAGCCAATGAGTTCTCCTTTGTACAGTTAGTAGGTAACGGCTTAGCCTTTATGGCGGCATGATCCTACTTGAAATGAGGATAACGGCTGCCCTCTTGATTCGCCATTACTAACCAATCCATGGATACTAGCTGGACCCAACGCACCGCTGAGCGGGCGCATTGACTAGTCAATTAACTCACCTTTCTTGGTGGGTCCTCGGACCATTGGGCTAAAACGGGCTCCTCCTTCCAAATGGAATATTTCTCTCTACTTCGTGGGCCGGCTTAATGTATTAAAATGGCCCCGATTACTTAGGCTCAAGCGGAGCGTCGATTGAGGTTAAGTGATGTGTGACCTCATTAAATGGGCACGGCAGTCGAAGCGGGAACATTTGATTTCGACCACCAAAATCCTCAATTCTTTGCTTCAGTCACTACATCGTCCTGAGGTTCGGAATGTTGGTGACACCGGATATTGACACGTGCTTTTGCCTGAATGGCTAAGCTTGGTCTGGATGTAGGTTCTCTGATATAAATGGAAAGAAGGAGATTAAGCGCCAAACTCTTCTGTCTTTGTCTTTGTCTTTGAGAAACCTCACGTTTGCCACAGCTTTCCCCGCTCTTCACCAACCCCTGCTAAGGTAGTATTCTTTCCTTACTTGTATTTCTCTTAATATCTTCCTTTATGGCGTCCAATGTTGACAATCATAGAAGCATCCCAACCTGAAGCTCCGGGCGGTCGTCGATCCTCCCAAAATAGTTCAGTCCCAGGAAAGGGCAAAGGACTGCTCATGAAGCGTAAATTTCCCATTCTTCGGGCTGGTAAATCACCCAACGTGCCTCAAGAAATTTGGATTTGGTTCCTGAGCTATCCTTTTCTATGACTAACAAGATCTGAACAAATTATCTTTCCCATCCCTATGGATTCAAGATTCCCGGGATAAACGAGCGGATTTGCTTTCCTAAGAGGCAAGAAGTCGGGGTGTACGTGAAAGCTTTCTAATTCGCTCTCTGCTTCCCTCTTCATCCCATTATCCTTGAGGTCTTGGGTTTCTTAGAACGTTCTCTTTGTCAACTTTCTCTTTGCCAGCTTGCACCATGTGCTATCTCCCCAGTGGTAGGCTTTATCGTGTTCTGATATTTTAATAACATAAAACCAACCACTCCATATTTTTTTGAATAACATAAACCACAAATGCTCTGCTAGACATCGTAGAGTCATAATTATGATGAAGTGAACGGATTGCACTATAGTCACTGCTGACAGGTCAAGTATATTTGGATGAGAATACAATCTCATACCAACCAGATAATTACGATTCTAAAAATAGATGGTCTTCATATACATCTAATGCCATTGTTGTCCTTATGAATTAATCGTAGCGTACGGTTGGTCACTGAAGTAAGAATCAAGCTTTTAGAGTACACGCATACGATTGACTCATCACGATAAATAAAGGAAAAAACTAAATGTATATGAGATATACATTGGTTAAATGATCACATGGATTTGTGATCAATTTAACTTCAAAATAAATTCATCCTAAGAGTTCTGATGTAGGAGTGACGTATTCATAAAGAGTTACGATCTCTTGCTTCTAATAAACGGCCAAATAAACCATCTTATAGACCTAATCAATAGTTAAATGGACTCATGGACATGCCATGATCATCACTCATGATTGAGGTTGCATGTTACCACCGAAAATGGTCGATCAGGTAGCCAACCCCTGACAATTGCTTATTGATGAGTGTTTATTGTAAATAGTTTTCCACTCTTTTTCATTCACGTTTTACACCGTTTCATTCTCTATTCCTCCCCATTTTCTCCGTTTTTGTCTCTTCTTTTACTTTTGTGGTCACTCACATGCTTTGCATGAGATATATACCGATTTGGGATCATATAGCAAGATCTTGGCGCAAAGAGGCGAAAGGAGTGAAGCCATGGACTCAATTGCACAAGGGAGAGAAGTTTTGTGAAGCATAGAGCTCCACGCGGCCACGGCACTATATCCACATGGCCGCGTCAATCCACCAAAGAAGCATCAACGACACAGACTCGTTAATTTCACCAAACGGCAGCGTCAGAAGATTTTTGGGGTAAAGTGAAGAATGAAGATCAGATACTTTCGCAGCCCGCGTGAGCTAGGACGACGCCGTGAGATTACCACATCTACATCAAAACGACACGGTCGCGTCAACAGACCACGCGGCCGCGTTACCATCTTCAACGCGGCCGCGTCCCCATTGATGCGACTGCGTTGCCGAGCCTCCAATCCCCCATTCATTTAGGGAATGACGCCACCACGTCGTTTCTTGACGTGGTCACGTCAAACCCCGTCCCTACGATTTCTAGGGAGGATCTGGGGGTATTTCTATATTTTGAGCGCACGTTTATAAGCGCCCCTTCATCCTCATGCGAGAGGAATCTTGTTTTCAACAGTTTTTCTATCTTTTCTAGGGTTTTGGGTTGTTTTGTAAGAATTCTAACTCTTTTATTCAGTTGTTTTTATTGTTCTAAACTTTGATTGGTGTAATACTCTATCTTTCTTTAATAGAATTTTTCTCTCTTTATTATTGTTGTTTTATTTTATCATCTATTGTTGTTGTCGCTTGAATCTATGGCTTTGAATGCTTACCCATTGCTAGAATCCCATTCTATTCTAATAGGTAGTGAGTAGTTTTCATCTAGGGCAATGGGATGAACCCCATTGGATTAGGGCCATGGGTTGAACTAAATAACTGATTGGGTTGCTGAGCTAGTTGAGATTAAGGGTACATTGGGACGATTATTATCGCCGTAGATTCGACCCCCTCCCTTCGGGGCGATCGGGTTGGCCGCCGATCAAAAGTTAGGACCGACCCGGGAATCCGATCCCTACGACGATCCATACTATCGGTGTGACTGAACACCAATGGGCACCGATGAGAGCTCTCCCAAAGTAGGTCTAACCTCGAACGCCACTGTGGACGGGAGGAAGATCGAGGATATTCGTTGAGCGTAATGCACCCGACGTACACCGATGCATCGGAGACCCCGACATCGGTGTAAGCTGGGTTGGCATATCATTACATCGCACCAGCGGGGGATAGGATATGACATAAAGGGAATAACCTATCATGCATCACGACAATGGGGGATAGGCGAATGCACTTGGGTCACACGACCTCTCACGAGTCCCAATGAACCCGCCAACCTATCGATTATTAATTTAACCTTAACCCTAGTCAAATGGCGGAGATTCTCCATGCCCTAGAGCTTTTACCCCTTGCCCACACTTTTCTACCATTCACCGACAATTCACCGTGACTATCGCGTAGCTGTCATCCGAAGACCCATAGAAACCGATACTCATTGTCCACCTCTTCGTGTTCGACCCGTAAGCGACTACACACGACCAGTGCGCTGCGGTTTTTATTAGCATCGTTCGGTCCCCTCTCGGGGACAGCGATCAGCTTCTTGGCGTCATTATCGGGGAGTCACGATTTGATATTGGTTCTTAGTCTTTGTATAAAGACTACGTTTTTCTTTTCCTTTGTTTTATTTTGTTTACATTTTCTCTTTCATTTCCCCTTGGTGTTTTTGATGTTTCCTTTTTGGTGTAGACTTTTTTCATTCACAAGAGATTTCAAGGCATAGCGGACTTGCGTCTACTAGACCCAGAGATTGAATCTACTGCAAGAAGGCTTAACGCCGAAAGGAGGATGAGAGAAGCACTCGAGACAATGGACGAGATACTCAACCCCGAGAATGGTCCACTGCCGCCGCCGCAACCACCGCAAGCTAGGTTGCTCCTCAATTACTCAATATCTCACAATAGGTCGACCTCTCGCGTTCAAAGGCCGGCTGTGGAGCCAAATATTTTCGAACTCAAGCCATCCTTGGTTGATTTCGTGCAAAGGGACCAATTCTCAGGAGCCCATATGGAGAACCTGAATGACCATCTGAACACCTTCTTGTAGAAGATGGATACATTGAAGATCAATGGCGTCACCAATGACACCATCAGGCTAAGAGTTTTCCCATTTTCACTTAGGGATAAAGCCAAGGGTTAGCTCGAGAGTCACCGTCCCAACACATTCACTACGTGGGACAGTTTATCTCTTGATTTTCTGACAAAGTACTTTCCTCCAAGTAAGACTGCCAAGCTGCGCAACGTAATCACAAACTTCAAGCAGTCGGAGCAAGATTCTTTGTATGAAGCTTGGGAGAGGTTTAAAGACCTCTAAAGAGTCTGCCCCCACCACGATGTACCAGATTGGATACTTATTCAGGCCTTCTACAACAGGCTAATGCCGTCGGTGAGGATGTCCATATATGCCGCCGCTAATGCTGCTATAATGAGCAAGACTCCGGCCAAAGAAAAGAGATTGTTAGAAGCGATGGTTGAGAACAACGACTCCTGGAGCAACGAGAGGAGCACCTCCACTATGGGAGGTAAAT
The DNA here is from genome assembly GCA_030789695.1 of Scilla litardierei. Classification (NCBI taxonomy): domain Eukaryota; kingdom Viridiplantae; phylum Streptophyta; class Magnoliopsida; order Asparagales; family Asparagaceae; genus Scilla; species Scilla litardierei. The sequence continues at coordinate 28,510,297 of CM061133.1, forward strand.
ATGAAGTCGATGAGGTATCATTACTTTCCGCTAAGTTTGATGCCCTAACTAAACAACTTTCCCTTATTGGACTTGGTACTGCTAAACCGCCTATGGCTTTGCGAAGTTTATGGTGTGCAAGGACACTAAAGCACTGAATGTTAATTACTTATAGCGGTTCCCCCTGGTATGACAATCGAACAAGCAAATGCTTTATATGGGAACAATCTGAGGCCACCGGGAAACCCATACTCCGGCATATACAATCAAGGGTGGAAGAATCATCCAAACTTCTCATACCGGACTCCAAGATTGCAAGCTTCCCCACCATACCCTCAGTAGCCTCAGGAATTCCAAACTCCAGCTCCTTAAGCCCAATTTCAAAACTTTAATCAGAGGCCTCTGGTGAACGCCCCCCCATCCAAAAGTTGAGCTTGGAATTACTAATTGAGAGTCATATCTAGACTCAAGGCCAGATGAATGAATACTTTCAAACCTCTATCCAGCAGCTAATGATGACGATGCAACAGCTTACGTCCACCTCACAACAAGTGGTGACTGGCCAAAAGTCCATGGAGACCACAATGGTGCAGATGGTGCAACAACTCTCCCAGCTCTCTGATCGCTCCCCGGATACACGTCCCGGAGCGACGATTGTAGTTTTACCGCAAGCACACGGCAGAGTGGCAAGCGGGTATCGAACACGAGGAGGTGGTGTTGGTTCCAATCTATCCTAGGTTGGTTTGACTACGAATGTATTATTGGTGGAGATGGCTATGGTATGATATAATGGAAATGGTGGTGGATGTCAGTGTCGATGATAAAGAAATCGGTCAAATATCGATTCAAATACAATATAATAAAAGAGGGAATTTGCCTTGCGGCGATCCTGTCACAATCGTCGGGCAAAGTATGGGGATATAAAATCAAACAAGGAACGTCTAGGGCTAGGGAATCCCCACTACGGATCGTCATACATCATCGTAAATAGTGAATCTCAATATTACTAGACTTGTGTTGAGGTGAACTAGTCGTAACTGAATAGAGAACCAAGCTCACGCTCTCGCGCTATTGCCGATCTATAGCAAACCTAGGTTAGGGCCCAATCTCTTGCAAACCCTAACCTAAGCCACTAGCATGAGGATCGACATCATCGTTCAATCGCCCCTCGAGCCCACTCTCGTGCAAACTCGAGTTACGATCTAGGTTGTGATAGTTCGTATTCGTCCAATCTCTTGCAAACGAATATGTGTATAGATTTACAATTAAAAATCCTAGCTTTGGTCCAATCTCTTGCAAACCAAATCTAGAGAAACCCAATTGTAAACATAAATCGAATATCTCGGCCTTCCCATCGATTAGAATCCAATCTCTTGCAAATCCCAAATCGATGGAAATCCCTAGCTATCCGTAGGAAATCAATCACAACCTAACCTCCTAGCCATTCTAGCAATTTAGAATTCATTCTTCACAAATATGAAATTAGATCCTAGGGTTCATCCCCAAACCCTAGAACAACAAATCTACCCTAGCATAGCAACAAGGATATATGAATCAATAGAAATCATTGCTTGCACACAAAAAGATAGAAAAACAAAGATTCAAATAAAAAGAAGAAAATACTTAGCTTGATGAAGATCTTCAATCCAAAATACAAGCTTTTAGATCCAAGAGGGGGCCTAGGGCATGGCCTAACCTCTAAAATAATCCTAAGAAAAACATATGGGGGCTAAGAAAACATAATGGAGATCCCCCTCTAATGGTGGCTACAAACCCCTTAAATACTCTCCCAAAACCCTAGCAAGAAACCCTAGAAAACCACTCAAATTCGTGCCCAAAAACAGCCCAAACCACAACTTAAAATCTGGGCCCAGGCCGCACTCGGCCGGGTGGGAAAATGTGACTCGGCCGAGTGGAAATTCCAGCACTGCAGCGTCAACTTGCAGAAATTCTCCAGATTTCATCCGACCTCCGATTTACGCGTTCTTGGCGGCGTTGGAACCGTCATGAAGTCTACTATCCATAAAAAATATGAGAAAAATACTTTGATTGCTGGAATGATAGCAGATTTCAAAAGAGTGGGAGGCTGTCTGAAAATCTGGGCGCTGCGTGTCCTCGGCATCACTCGGCCGAGGCGACTTCTCTACTCGGTCGAGTGGGATTCTCTACTCGGCCGAGTGACAGACCCTGTAAAATTCCAGTAAGTCAGGGGTCTTGGGGGTCTGTCTTCGGAGGTGACTCGGCCGAGTGGCTTTACTCACTCGGCCGATGGGCTTTTCTTGCTCGGCCGAGTCGGAACCCTCAATCGCCTGACGGATTCCAGTAAGTCTGGGATTTTTGCTTGCCGTCGTCGTGATGCCCCTCAGGCGAGTTGTGTCTCCATGCTCGGCTGAGTGGGATGGCGATGCTCGGCCGAGTGCACGCTGATACTCAATCTGCTGCGTGTCCGATCCGGCCGGCCGAGCGGGCTTCTTTGCTCGGCCGAGTGGCTCCTTCACTCGGCCGAGTGGCATGCTGAAAATTCCCAATCTTCTCCGTTTCTCCTCCTCGTCTCTCCTACAGAGTTCCTTCTTCTTCCACACATCTCCCATCGCCGAATAGCCCTCAAAAGAGCCTTGGGTGACGCTCCGGAGTGGGTGCAAGTCCCTTAAGCTCATTTTTGCTCCCGATCACTCCATATTTCCTGAAATCCGACAAAAACAAGAAATAGTGAAAAGTAATGCAATATCGTCGAATAATCGTGAAAATCGCAATATGAGCAACCGAAATGGCGTGCAATGATGCGGAAAAAAGGTGTAAAATATGGACCGATCAAAATCCCCCAAGCTTACCTCTTACTCGTCCTCGAGGAAGATAAGTAGAGAGATGAACTCGGGAGATGAAAATAAAGAAAATGAAACAAAAGAAAAAGAAAGAACACGAGGTGGAAGTGGTTGCTAGATTATTCTCTCAGATCTCAAGCCATAAGCTACACATCACGAAAACTTGCAAAATACGAATCACATGCTATAAGGATTTCATATCTTTCATAAACATGGTACTTGCAAGCTTTTAGAACAATAAGAGGGACTCTCTAAATTCATACAATCAATTCATATCCACATCACGCATTTCATAGAATTTAATATACAAATGTTGGCGATGCACTTTTCAATCAAAAGTTATAAATGAAGCATATAAGAATCACACCAAACATGCAATGGAGAATAGAATAAATCATGGCATTCACATATTTATATCGATTCATAAGAAATCTCCATAACTAAGGTATTGTGCTAAGTTTCAGCATTATCAAACTTCCCCATTCGTGCACCTCTCCACTCTAATGTCGCACTCACTCATATGGTCAAATGAGTTCACCCCCCCAAGCTTAGCTTGAGGCATCGCATCTAAAGGAATATAATAGTGGAAAATGGGATTTTTGCCTTGGTTTTCCCAAGTATTTTGTGGCTCCAATAATGAGATAGAGAAATATTTTTTTTTCTTTTGGACTTTGTTTCTCATTTTTCTTTTTGGATTTTTGTAGGAGCTATATGATTTGTATTTTTTTTGGATTTTGGCTCCTTTTTGGCTTTTTGGACTTTTGGAGCTAACTTTTTCTTTTGTGGGGATTTTTGGGAAATAGATGAGATATAAGTAGCTTTAGGAGGTGAACTCAAGTGACAGGTAGAGAATAAAAAGATATATGTGGAGAAAGAAATAATGTAACACTCGGTTCACTCTAAGATGTGCACGAACGGTTCAATAAGATAATACATCAACTAAAACTCATATGTAAGCATGGATATTATCAATCATCTCAATAAAAAGTGAAGTCAAGCGGTAAAGTCTACAACCATATCAGGCATGCAACAGAAGGTGAATAAGACAATAAAACTGATGCTTCAGATATACTAATGATGCGTGAATCTTGGTGCATTTCCAACAAAAGCATACCAAACACTAATCCATACATTCAGCTTCAATTAATATCATGCATTCATGTAGATGAACCATTAAAAGAAATGATAAGCAAGCACATGTGAATAGTAAGGCTATGGAATACATTAAGTAGCATGGCAAGGAATAATAAGCATCGTGATGGTTGCTAAAGCAATAAGAGATATCATCATAAGGAACACATCTAGCAAAAGAAGAGAAAGGAAAATAAAGAAATAAGAAAAGATAAAAGAGAGGAAAGAAAAGAAAAAACAAGCACACAATATGATGCATGAAGACACATAAAAGGAAAATAAGATGGAAAAAATAAAAAAGATGATGCAAAATTTTGAAAAATTTAAAAAACCCTAAAATAAAGTAAAAATGCAACTAATGCATCTAAATGGCATGGAAATGCACTCCCCCAAGCTTAAACTTCACATTGTCCTCAATGTGATCATAATGAAAGAATATGAGGAACAACGATAAATATGAGGGAGGTGAATGAAAAATGATGAAATGAATGACATGAAATCCTAATGCAACTACATGCACATACAATGATGCATGAGAGCGCCTTCCCCCAAGCTTATACCAAACAATCTTATTCAAATGACTCGATCAAAAATATCACGGCTACACTAAGCGATATCAAGTCAAACAAATAAGAAAGTAAGGTTTCACTTGAAAGAAATGCTCGGTGGGTGGTGAGCAAAAAGGATGTGACACATCAAAATATAAAGTGGGCAATTAATATATATAATGGGTTTGGGGTGTAAAAATTTTTGTTGCCATCATAAGAGGTGATATTTATTCAATCAAATCTATACGGTCCTCTCGCTGTCGAGAGGATTCGTGTTTATTGAAAGCGTAAAATTTTCTACACTACCGGATTGATATCACCTATAGCAAAAGGCGGATCCAGTATCTTTGCCGGTGCAAGCAACTGCTCCAACTGCTCCAACTGCTCTTTCCGTGGCTCTGCCAGGCGCGTATGTCCACGGACTCCAACGAACTCCAGCAATGCGGCTCCCAGCACCTCTCCAAGGACTCCACCTGTACCCTGCAAGAGATAAGCCGCATCAATCTGATGTGGATAATTCTTCCCCAAAATAAATGTATTCCAAAGAGGGTCATCAACATAAGTATTTAAAATTAAAAACGGTTGACAACACTTCCCTGGAAATAAATCTCCACTCTCGTATACCACGTCGATCAACTCCTCATTGTTCGCCTCAGGTTGTTCAGGTAGCTTGGGCATATAAGCGTAGGTCTCATCAGGCAGCTCCTCATCATCGTCAGACTTATCCCATCGCACCTCCTGATCATATTCAATAGCATCCATGGGTGCTAACTCCTCGCTCTCCTCCTCGTATACGTCCCATCGTACCTATTGATCGTATGTACATGAATCCTGCAAAAGGCACGATGAATCGCCAAAATCTGAATCATAAAAAACATCATACACGGGAGGAGAATCAAATGTAGGAGATGAGAGAGTAAAGAGATCTCCCTGAAGGGGAGACATAAGCTCTGTGGGATTGTCCTCAGCATCAGTGGAAGCGTGGTCCTCTTAGGGATGCTCAGCCTCTGTAGAAAGTAGAGGCGGCTGCGGTAGCTCGAAAGGAGGAGGGCAATGCTTGGGATCCTCATGAATGGCTGTGTCCTCGTCCCAATGCATGGCCTCCTCGGTGACAAGCTCTGGCTCCGCATGTAAGGCCTCCTCAAAAGTAAGCTCTGGCTCATGTGGGTGGCAAGGGGGAGCGACGATGGCACAAGCTGACTCTCCCCTAAGCTGAACGTGGACATCCTCAGGCTCCTCAGGTATGGAAGGCAATGTAAACGTCATCATCTCCATTTCATGCCTCCTTCTTTGTTTCTGTCCTGGAGCTCGAGGCACCCGATTGCATGGCTTGGCCTCCTCAATAGTAGGTGCAGATGGCTCTATGGGCTCATGTATCTTGACCGCGGTATAAAAGTGGGTCTTGTGCCCCTCAACTAGAGCATAGACTCCATCATCAATTGTGCCTGTGGAAGAGATACAATGAGTAATAAAGTTTTGAAATTCAAGCTCAAAAGGATCACCTGCCGTTATTGTCAATGGACCGGAATCTCGAACTACGTCAACAATGTTTCTCAATAGGTCCATATATGTGTCCTCCTTTGACAGTTCAGATGTCTCTATTTGTGGAGTGTTGATGGTGTAAAGGTGGATATGATCACCTTCAAGTGAAGCATACACTCTATCTATGATAGTACTTGCGCTAGAGACATTAGCCATAACAAAATCGATGAATACTTGGTCGTATGGTATACTTACCGTAATGGTTAGTGAACCGGTAGATCGAGCATCATCTATCATTTGCTCCAAGGCTGCTGCCAACTGTAGATCACTGAACTTCCCCACTTGCATCCTCTTCAAAAACTCACGTGAGGGTCCCTTTAGCCTTCTAGTGAAGATATCAAATAGCGTGGAGTCATTCCACTCATGGTCTGACTCCATCTGGAACATTTCTAACATTCCTTCAAACCTAGACAAGGCTTCCCCAAAGGATTCTCCATCAGCCTGATAGAATGCAGCGAGATATATGTAGGATTGTATAGAGCCCGCTCGCATTTTCTTTGGAAGCACCATCGCTGTAACAACTGTACCTGATCAATCAAAGTAAACAACCTGGAAAAGACGTCAGTGGTACAAAGAGAGATAAAGATAATAATAGCAGGTGGTGGGAAAAAATCTCTCTCAATGTTTTATTATTATTATTATTATTATTATTATTTTTCAATGTAATCTAATCAACCTAATTGTGACAAATTGGCACCCAACGGGAAACACCTCCCCGGCAACGGCGCCAAAATCTTGATCGCTCCCCGGATACACGTCCCGGAGCGACGATTGTAGTTTTACCGCAAGCGCACGGCAGAGTGGCAAGCGGGTATCGAACACGAGGAGGTGGTGTTGGTTCCAATCTATCCTAGGTTGGTTTGACTACGAATGTATTATTGGTGGAGATGGCTATGGTATGATATAATGGAAATGGTGGTGGATGTCGGTGTCGATGATAAAGAAATCGGTCAAATATCGATTCAAATACAATATAATAAAAGAGGGAATTTGCCTTGCGGCGATCCTGTCACAATCGTCGGGCAAAGTATGGGGATATAAAATCAAACAAGGAACGTCTAGGGCTAGGGAATCCCCACTACGGATCGTCATACATCATCGTAAATAGTGAATCTCAATATTACTAGACTTGTGTTGAGGTGAACTAGTTGTAACTGAATAGAGAACCAAGCTCACGCTCTCGCGCTATTGCCGGTCTATAGCAAACCTAGGTTAGGGCCCAATCTCTTGCAAACCCTAACCTAAGCCACTAGCATGAGGATCGACATCATCGTTCAATCGCCCCTCGAGCCCACTCTCGTGCAAACTCGAGTTACGATCTAGGTTGTGATAGTTCGTATTCGTCCAATCTCTTGCAAACGAATATGTGTATAGATTTACAATTAAAAATCCTAGCTTTGGTCCAATCTCTTGCAAACCAAATCTAGAGAAACCCAATTGTAAACCTAAATCGAATATCTCGGCCTTCCCATCGATTAGAATCCAATCTCTTGCAAATCCCAAATCGATGGAAATCCCTAGCTATCCGTAGGAAATCAATCACAACCTAACCTCCTAGCCATTCTAGCAATTTAGAATTCATTCTTCACAAATATGAAATTAGATCCTAGGGTTCATCCCCAAACCCTAGAACAACAAATCTACCCTAGCATAGCAACAAGGATATATGAATCAATAGAAATCATTGCTTGCACACAAAAAGATAGAAAAACAAAGATTCAAATAAAAAGAAGAAAATACTTAGCTTGATGAAGATCTTCAATCCAAAATACAAGCTTTTAGATCCAAGAGGGGGCCTAGGGCATGGCCTAACCTCTAAAATAATCCTAAGAAAAACATATGGGGGCTAAGAAAACATAATGGAGATCCCCCTCTAATGGTGGCTACAAACCCCTTAAATACTCTCCCAAAACCATAGCAAGAAACCCTAGAAAACCCCTCAAATTCGTGCCCAAAAACAGCCCAAACCACAACTTAAAATCTGGGCCCAGGCCGCACTCGGCCGAGTGGGAAAATGTGACTCGGCCGAGTGGAAATTCCAGCACTGCAGCGTCAACTTGCAGAAATTCTCCAGATTTCATCCGACCTCCGATTTGCGCGTTCTTGGCGGCGTTGGAACCGTCATGAAGTCTACTATCCATAAAAAATATGAGAAAAATACTTTGATTTCTGGAATGATAGCAGATTTCAAAAGAGTGGGAGGCTGTCTGAAAATCTGGGCGCTGCGTGTCCTCGGCATCACTCGGCCGAGGCGACTTCTCTACTCGGTCGAGTGGGATTCTCTACTCGGCCGAGTGACAGACCCTGTAAAATTCCAGTAAGTCAGGGGTCTTGGGGGTCTGTCTTTGGAGGTGACTCGGCCGAGTGGCTTTACTCACTCGGCCGATGGGCTTTTCTTGCTCGGCCGAGTCGGAACCCTCAATCGCCTGACGGATTCCAGTAAGTCTGGGATTTTTGCTTGTCGTCGTCGTGATGCCCCTCGGGCGAGTTGTGTCTCCATGCTCGGCTGAGTGGGATGGCGATGCTCGGCCGAGTGCACGCTGATACTCAATCTGCTGCGTGTCCGATCCGGCCGGCCGAGCGGGCTTCTTTGCTCGGCCGAGTGGCTCCTTCACTCGGCCGAGTGGCATGCTGAAAATTCCCAATCTTCTCTGTTTCTCCTCCTCGTCGCTCCTACAGAGTTCCTTCTTCTTCCACACATCTCCCATCGCCGAATAGCCCTCAAAAGAGCCTTGGGTGACGCTCCGGAGTGGGTGCAAGTCCCTTAAGCTCATTTTTGCTCCCGATCGCTCCATATTTCCTGAAATCCGACAAAAACAAGAAATAGTGAAAAGTAATGCAATATCGTCTAATAATCGTGAAAATCGCAATATGAGCAACCGAAATGGCGTGCAATGATGCGGAAAAAAGGTGTAAAATATGGACCGATCACTCTCCAAGGCATATGGAAAGTTGCCGGGGCAAGTCGAAGAGAATCCCCGAGGGCATGTGAACGTAATTACATTAAGAAGTGGGAAGATGTTTGAAGGTCCCACCATGCCCGTGACGGAGAAGGAAGCTGAAAAAGAAGAAGAAGCTCGTGTTGAGCTTGAAGCTGGGGATATCCAAGAAGTTGTGCATGAGTTAGATCCTCTGCAACCTGGACCCAACAAGGATAAGCAAGTGGAGAAAGAGCTAGGAAAGCCCACCGACGAGCCTCCCAGGCCATATATGCCGAGAGTCCCATTCCCGTCGAGATTGGCGAGAGCCAAATTAAATGAAAAATACGGGAAGTTCTTCGTTCTTTTGAAGCAACTCAACATATCTCCATCCTCTTTTTCGACGTGGTCTCTGAGATCCCTACCTACGCCAAATTCCTCAAAGAGATAATTACCAAGCGCGGTAGGAGGGAGAAGGTGGTACTCTCTGCGGAGTGTAGCGCCATCAATCAGAGAAAATGGTGGAAAAACTAGAGGATCCTGGGAGCTTTTCCATCCCATGCACTATTGGAGATCTGGATGTCAAGAGTGCCTTATTCGACTTGGGGGCTAGCGTTAGCTTAATGCCTATTAGCATTTGCGAGAAGCTGAATCTCGGGGAGCTCCAACCCACGAATATGTCACTACAGCTAGCGGACCGCTCCATGAAATACCTCCTTGGGATAATAGAGAATGTGCTGGTGAAGATCGGGAAAATTTTAGTTCCATGCGACTTTGTCGTTATGGACATGCCGGAGGACGCACGTTTTCCAATCATCCTGGGGAGACCCTTCCTAGCTACAACGGGGGTCCTCATTGATGTAAAGGGAGGCAGACTCTCCCTCAACGATGGAAAGGAGAATGTCGAATTTGACCTTAAGAAATCAATGAAAATTTTCACGGAAGTTAGCTGTCGGGGCCAAGTAGATCTCCTCGAAGAAGCAATCGAGGAGATGAATTTGGAGGGGCTGTTTTTGGGTGACAATAATGAATACCCCATTGGGTGAGAAGCCAAGCATTAGGAGCTAGCAATAAAGGAGGATCACGAGGAATCCTCCGAGAGAAATCTGAAGGAAAGAACCACCGCGATCGCATCCACTAGACCCTGGAGATAAGAAGAGGCATGAGGAGAGCCACAATGAGCTGAGCAACAAAGCGGATCATGAAGATGGCCACATTCGGGATCTCTCCACCCTAAAACTGCTATGTTGACATCAAAATAGGGAGTTGAGCTCACGACTTAAAACGAATGCTTCTTGGGAGGCAACCCAAGCATTTTTGATCTAGATTTCCCATTTTTATTTTTTCATCTTTATTTTAGATTAGGCTAATTTAGATTTTTGCTCTTTAATAAATCCCCAAACCCGAATAAATTAACTAAGTGTTTGATTGTAGGAAGAAGAAGAAGAGATGTAGGAAAAGAGCCAATGCGGCCGTGTCATCCTGAGTCACGCAATCGCGTGGATGTCATCAGGAGAAGCAGTTGACGTGCCTATGTCGTACACACCCAAACGGGCCGCGAATGTTACTGAAATTTGTGCCAAAACCAAAATTCTCAGAGCATTTTCGCGACCGTGTGACTATAGTTGACACGGCCGCATCGATTTTGCTTTTTGGACGAAATGACGTGGCCGCGTTAATCTAAATGACGTGGGCCGCGAATCTCTCTGATTTTTCAACCCAACATTTTTCAAAACGACCAGAGCTTTCGCGGCCCCGTCGTTCAGGCGACGCGACAATGTCAATCCCCAAACTTGCAACATTTTACGTGGCTGTTTTAAATTTTCATGCGGCCAGCGTAAAATGCATATATAAGCTCCAAAAGCCCCAAACGGCCCGATCGCTCTCATTTCACTCGAAAAGGTCCGACATCTCTCTATCTCCTCCGATGTGATCTCCCCCAAAATTCTCCCAAACTCCCCAAATCTCTTCCAATCAACTCCCAACCCCTCACTCCCCTTCATCTAATCTCTCCACTACCCTCTCCATCTCTCACCCGTTTCGATCAAATCCTAGGGCACAAATTTTTCGGGTTTTTGTAAACCCAACGACGCAGGCAGCGATCACTAGTGTTCTTTGCTTGGAATCACTCGTGGGGACTGATCTACGAGCGTTGGGAGCATTGACTTCAGCGAGGAGCATCGTTTGGGTAACTTCGCTCCGTTACTCTTTAAATTTCATATTTTTATCGCTAAAAATTGTCGATCTTTGGGTGAGTTTGCACACTCTCACATCACACTCACTTTGCATCTCTCACGCCTTCACACGACGCCTCCTCGCGAGTGCAGAAATAAGGCCACAGTCACTGGCCCCTCCAAGGGCAAGAAAAAGTGTCAAAAGACGACGGCTCTTAAAGCCGACATTGCCCGGACAAGTGACATTAGAGAGAGAGGTGGTGAACCACCTCCCGCCCCTCAATTAAACACACTAGGCATAAACTTCATGAGTGAGGACGAGCGCACGAAGTTTATTTTGATGAACTCTCGTGCGATCGTCCCTACCAAATTCCCTAGTGTTACCGTGTAACGACCACTTTTCGTGGTATGTTGTTCGTGCACGTGCTTTTGACCGTGCACGTGTTTGTTTTAGGCTTTGTTTGATTGTGAACACTTTTGTGTGATATGCCGTTGTGAACGTCTCTGAGAGTATTAAATAGTGGCACTATCTTGGAACGACACTTCTCGAGTCATTTTTCCACAATTTAAACTTACTCGATGGGACGTGGCGATTCTCACTCTTGACGGGAGACGTTTCTATTTTTAGTTTCGTCGTCCGAAGTCGAAATTGAGATCCGTCTTCTTAGTTAGCTCACTCTCGTCAACATGATCACCACGATATTTATTTTATAATTTTTGGAGTTTATTTGACCACTTTTATATTTTTAACAAGTTTTATAATATTTTTAATAATTAATTTTTATATTAAATTCGGCCAAAGAAAATTTATTTGAGTTTTAAACGTTTTAAAGAATTTTTGAGCCAATTTCCAGCTCATTTGGACCAAGTCAAACCCTTGGGTGAGTTGGAGTAGTTGAATTTCAAATTTTAAATTATTTTAATATTCTAATCCTATTAGATTTAGCCCTAGACCAAGTCAACCCATCTCTACTATATAAGCAACCCCTAGGAAGACCTATTTTCGCAAGAAATTAGCCCTAGCCTCTTCCAAAACCCAAATTGGACGTTGCGACGATTCGTCGCAACGTTGCGACAAACTCCCCCGCACCGACCGACGGAAACAGCCCAAATCTCCCGCCCTGACCGACGCCCAAGCCCGCTCAGCCGCTCTGTCTGCACTCGCTGCAGCCGCTGCATCACAACCCCGCACCAAGGCGGCACCGACCGAGAGGGTCCCTCGGTCAGACCGAGAGACCCGCCCCACTTCTCCGCATCCCCGCTCCGCACCAAGCCCCCGCTCAGCACCCGCACCGTTCACCCGCATCGCTCCGTGCCCGACCGGCGCCCACACCCGCATCGCCCCGCGTTGCAACGTTGCAACGTTGCAACATCGCCCGCCTCGCATCCCAAGCGCACGACCGAAGCCCCCGACCGGTCTGACCGAAGGATCTCCCCGCCCCCGCTGCTGCGACCGACCCAAAGTGCCGCACAGCTCCGTTTCCCCGCAGCGACCGAGGGATTCTCCCGCATTGGAGGGGTACGACCGAGAGTCACTTGTCGCAACCCCGCACCCGTCGCACCGCTTGCCACCGTGGGCCCCCCAAGTTCTCCAGAGTTATTGTGGGTCCCCCAAAGGCCCCTAGGACTACTGTGGGCCCCACCTAGGTGCTTGCTCTTCGAGGATCCGTCGCGTACGACGTCGTCGCACGTCGTAGCCCGTCGTCGCATGTGCTAGCTTTGGAATCTGGAACCGTCGCCCCGGTTGAAGCTCTGAATTTTCCAGCGAGGAATATATATTGGAATCAAGACTTGGAGCGCGATCTATTATTCCAACCCCCAGTGTCGCTACCCGACGCCGGTGTAGCTTTCGCGTCGTGTTGAGGTAACGCTGTGCACCCCTAGGACCCCCAACCCAATGCATGCTAATCAAGACTAAAATCAGTATTTTTAAAGTATTTTAAATGTTTTAAATTCACTAATCAAGATTAATAATATGGACTTTAGGCCGGTGGACTTGTGCACGTAGGATAATTGTGATTTTGGACTCATTGGACGGTGTGCTCAGACGTCGTACTTGCAGGCAAGTGAAACTTGCCAACTCTTGTGTAGGGCCATGTTTTTAGGCCACTTCCTTGTTCCTAGCGTAAAAGAGACTAGTCAGTGAAATGATAGCTGGCTAGACGCCTACTTGATCTAGTTTGACAACGAAACTAGATCCGTCACCTAATTGATCTAGCTTGACAACGAAGCTAGATCCAACCCTTTAAACTTGTTGTTCATGCATACTAAACTGTCACGTTTACTTTCCTTAAACTGTACGTACTTTTAACTGCCATGCATTGCATCTTACATGTCATCCAAATTGATTGTTGCATCGTAGCACACGCTACAAAATACTTGTACAAATCCGTGTTTCCGTGTCCCTGGCTGGGTGCACCCCTAGGCCATACTTGTTAAAAACACTTCCTGGCTCGTGATCCAGAAGCGAGCATTCCAAGTTCGGGGGTAAGGCCCTGGCTCGACACACGTGGAGGGGTAGGGATAAACGTTCGCTTGAGCTTAGGAGTGGCCTGATCAGCCCTCTAGCCAAAAGACGGAATCTCTGTGCACGAGGTGCTTACTTTTCTTGTCTTGTACTTGTCTTGTGAATGTCATGCCATGCTCGTACTTTACTTCGCTTTACTTTACCTGTTGCACTCATTACTTAACTGCCATGTCATTGCATCATGCTAGAACTTTTAGGTTGCTTTTACTTGTACTTTCAGTTTCCTTACACAAGTCTCTTGTAGACTTGCTGACATGTGCCCCTTGCTCTTTTGGGTGTCACATGTTAGACCCTGAGCCAGAGACCGTTGCTGAGTACGTGATGTGTTGCTGACGCTGAGCCTGAGTCCATGATTTCCCAGGAGGATTTCGGTGGACATCGGTGACCATTCTTTGAGTCTTTGTTGAGCTTTAATTTGTTTTAGGCTTTTTGTTAGTTGTTGGTGCGTAGCACCGTTGTTTTGTACTTTGTAATTTTGTTGGCCATGTTTGGGCCTTTAGACTCTTTTTCTTTTTAGCCTGGTGGCTTTTTCTGTGATGTTGAAATTTATTTTATGGATATTCTGAGATATCTCTTTTGTCTCATTTCATTATTATTATCTTTGTTTCGTTCGCGTTGCAAGGACCTGCAGTTTTAAAAGTTGATTGACGCTTATCGGACTTGCAGCTTTGCAGCTTCAAGTCTGAGCGGACCTTCTCACGCTTCGCCTCCATATTTTTGGGAAGCGGGGCGTGACACACCGCTTTGTCGACCCTAGGCCTCTTAGATATCGTCAGCACCCTCCTCCAAAATCTCGGATGGGAGAATTATTAAAATGTGAGGCTAGGACCTATAGGATGCTCACTCTTGAGTTCCTCTCCATCTTTAGGGTTTACCCCACAGGTTTCTCATTTAGGATCATGAACATGGAGTATGGCCTTTCCAAAGAATCCTTAAACCTGCTCTTTAGGTGGCCCATAGCACTCGAGCCCATAGCCATCCATAATAATCACCACTACCCCCGAGAGTTTGATGCACACCATTTTTGGTTCCAGATCATCGGGCTCGATGTCTTCCCGAAGACTCGAGCGAAGGCGTCTAGTATCATACATCCTGGCCTCCGTATCATGCATCGCATTATCGCGAATACACTTTTATGTCGCTACGAGACTGGCCAGATCTCTCAGGATGAGATTTTCTTCATGTGGTGCACTACGCAGGGCCGTGTCCTCTACGAGGGCGACACCACCATCTACCACTATATCTTACACGATGGATCTTGGCTCATGCAGATTTTTCTCCACACTATAGCCGACCCCAGATCACCTATCTACTGCGGGGGACTCATCACCGCCATTGCCACCATCACTCCTGTTTCTCTTAGGATCCCGGATTCCATGATTCCTATCTTTGGTCCTATCTCCCTGGACCTCTCGGTGCTCACGAACATGTGTATGATCTGAGCGCTTGACCAAGAGCGTTATTTCTGGCTTTATGGCCCCGCGTCCACTCCATACACTAGGATGCCCAACCCTGGACTGTTTGGACCTGGCACCACTTTGAGGTGTTCTTCTCACCCGACACTGATCTAGCTTCAGGTGTCCAGGCCCCAGTCCAGCTGATTGACCCTCGCCAGCCCCAGCCCCGGGACCATGCTGACACTCCAGGTGCCTCCTCATCCATTACTGACCCCGTCGTCATTCCAACCCTATGGCAGTATAGGAGATCTCGACCCCATGTCGAGGGTTCCAGCAGCGCTCCTCCTCTCCCACCACGATCCCATTCCAAGCAGCTAGATCATTTGGAGGAGGAGTTTCGATCTTTTAGAGACTCCACTACTAGCACCCTGACTGAGATCAGATATACCCTCTCTGACTTCCGGACTTCTTTCGATGGCATGTCTCTTGCTGTGGTGACACACTAGTCCTAGTTTGGCCGGGTCTATCAGTACCATTACAGTCAGGGTCACTACCCAACTGCTGCACCACACCTCCTTCCAGTCCGCATTATACCCCACCCATCTCACCCCCCTCAGACTGCTCAGACCCCAGCATCCACTTCAACTCCCATAGATATTCCCTTCACATCACTGCATGTATCCATCCCACCACACCCACCCCTGGTGCCCGAGGACATCCGACGTCACCTCACGTCTCACCACACCACCACCCTCTCCATAGCCTGACCTAGAACTTGAGCACATCCCCAACCTCCCACTATCGCCTCACCCCGACCTCGTGATTTCACACACCTCCCCTACACCCATCACGGAGTCCGTTCCCATTCCATTCCCTACACATTCCCCCTCACCTCATCCATTTTCCCACCACATGACGGCACCATCAACCTCCTCTCGTCGTCCTTTGACGACGATTGGACCACCCCATCTCCACCTCCATCTCCACCTCCACCCATCAAATCTGAGCTTCTCCATACCACTCCATCCCCACCATATGCTGATATGGCAGCTGAGCACTTAGTTGATTCCGTCGTCCCGTCCACTCCACCCGCCACACCCACCCAGCCACCACCTGACGGTGGCTCGACCTGATAGGAGCACTATACATTTTTGGCACCCCCTCATTATTTAGCCCATGCATCACAAACTTGCATCATCTTCGGGCACAGATTTATACAACTTGGGGGATGCTCTTGGGACTCCTTCCCCACATCTTATTTGTCATCACGATTGTTTTCTGTGTTTTATTCGCGTTGAGGACAACACATGGTTTAAGGGTGGAGCTCTTTCACGCTTATTTTCTCTTTTCCCTCTTATTTCCCAGTTATTATCATTATTTTTGTTTTATTTTCAGGTTTTCTTTCTTATTTTTTCCATCTTTCTTTCTTTTTCATATGCATCATGTTTAACTCCAATATATGCATCCAAAAAGACAAAAAAATGAAAAAAAATCAAAAACTCCAAAAATATCTGCATTCGCATCATGCACCTTGCACCCTTATGCATGCATATGTATATACTTGCATTCGCCTCGAGAATTTTTCGGAGGTTTTATATGCGCTGAATCTTGATTTGAAATTCGTTTTCCGAACTTTAATGCTCGATTTCCTTGATGTCGATTTGAATATGTGAATAGTTCGTAACTCAAAACCCTTGTAATATCCTAGCTTTGGCCGTCCTTGCAACCCCTAAGATAGGAGTGCTTGAAACCGACCTAGATTGACACCTAGGAACTCATTCTATGCATGGACCATAGAGCCGATAGTTGTGTATAATGATTTATATTCCCTTGAGACTTGGATAACCACACTCCACCTAGTACTGAGGATTGAAACTGCCTAGTTCACCCCATGATTTTCAAAAAAAATTGTAAAAAATATATAATACGCACCATTTCCCCAGCGAAGCTGGGTAACCGGATTTCCACGATAGTAACCGTTGGGACCACGCGAAAAAGGCCTAGCTTGGGGAGTGCGTATGAATAATGATTTCATTTGGGTTGAGTTAGTAGGTCAGAGTGGTCCTCCTTGGCCCAGTGCCCTAAGGTCGTCTGATCTGGGAGTCCCGACCCAATGCTCCTTACACGACCCAAGTGCAAATCCCAAAAAAAAAGAGAAAAGAAAAAATACGTGTATATATGAAATCATGGATAAACTTGGAAATTTCTTGAATCAAGGAACTGTGTCGTATCGTGAGTGCCACTTCCTTGATCGACCGATATCCCATTATCACATACTTATATCCTCTTTGACCATTGTATAGCTTAGGTTCCTACATGCTCAATCTAAGGTCGGGTTAGAGGAAATGTCTTAGACTGCGGGTATCGCCGTCGCGTAGTGTATTGCTTGGCGATTTGAATATGAATGACGGCATAAGAACATATTCTCATCGACGGAAAGATTTTTGAGTATTTTTGGTTTCTCTAATTCAAATTTTTAGTTCACTCACGTATATATTCTTGATTTTTGAAATTTCTCGAAGCTTCATCGCATCATTTGCATGTTGACTGCACTCCTCCGATCTACGCTCTTTTATGTCTTCCTTGAGGACAAGGAAGAGTTTAGCTTGGGGGATTCTGATGAGTGTTTATTGTATATAGTTTTCCACTCTTTTTCATGCATGATTTACACCGTTTCATTCTCTATTCCTCCCCGTTTTCCCCATTTTGTATCTTCTGTTGCTTTTGTAGCCCCTCACATACTTTGCCAGAGATATAAGCCGATTTGGGATCATATAACAAGATCTTGGCGCAAAGAAACGAAAGGAGGAGCGAAGCCGGGGAGTTAATTGCACAAGGGAGAGGAGTTTTGTGAAGCATAGAGCTCCACGCGGCTGTGTCAATCCGCTAAAGAAGCATCAACGACGCAGCCGCGTCAATTTCACCAAACGGCCGCATCAGAAGATTTTTGGAGTGAAGTGAAGAATGAAGATCAGAGAATTTCGCGCCCCGCGTGAGCTAGGACGATGCGGCCGTGAGATTACCACATCCAGAGCAAAATGACGCGGACGCGTCAATAGACCACGCGGTCGCATCAACAGACCACGCGGTTGCATGACCATCTTCAACACGGCAGCGTCCCCATTGACGTGACCGTGTGGTCGAGCCCCCAATCTCCTATTCATTTTGGGAATGACGTGACCTCATTGTTTCTTGATGCGGTCGCGTCAAACCTCATCCCTACGATTTCTAGGGCGAATCTGGGGGTATTTTTGTCTTTTGGACATGCGTATATAATCGTCCATTCTTCCTCCTGCAAGAGGAATCTTGTTTTCGGTAGTTTTTCTATCTTTTCTAGGATTTTGGGTCGCTTTGTAAGAATTCTAACTCTTTTATTCAGTTGTTTTTATTGTTCTAAACATTGATTAGTGTAATACACTATCTTTCTTTAATAGAATTTTTCTCTCTTTATTATTGATGTTTTATTTTATCATCTATTGCCATTGTAGTTTGAATCTATGGTTTTGAACACTTACCCATTGCTAGAATCCCCTTCTATTCTAATGGGTAGCGAGTAGTTTTCATCTAGGGCAATGGGATGAACTCCATTGGATTAGGGCCATGGGTTGAACCAAATAACTGATTGGGTTGTTGGGCTAGTTGAGATTAGGGTACATTGGGACAATTATTATCGCTGTAGATTCGACCCCCTCCATTCGGGGGGATCGGGTTGACCGCCGATCAAAAGTCGGGACCGACCTGGGGATCCGATCCCTACGACGATCCTTACTATCGGTGTGATTGAACGCCAATGGGCACCGATTAGAGCTCTCCTAATGTAGGTCTAACCCCGAACACCACTGTGGACGGGAGGAAGATTGGGGATATTTGTTGGATCATGTGGATGGCAAACAACACTAGAAGGGGGGTTGAATAGTGTTGTATGAATTATAAATTTTTTTCGTTGATTAGTATAACACAATAATTCCCTTCCAATGTCGCCTAAGAAACCAAGCAGAGTGATCTACGCTTGGTTCTTAATCAACAAAGTAATATATAACAATTATAAAGAATAATTACAAACAGATGAATATTACAATTATAGAGATATTAATACAGTGGAATAAAGAGAACAACTTTGCAATATATTAATAAATGATTACAAAGATGATATATTAACAATAAATGAATTCTTGCACAAATAAATAAAAGAACTCAGAAAATACACAGAGACAAGAGATTTTTGTCATGGTTTCCCGCAACTGTTGAGGGATATATGCCCTAAAATCATTTGTATTTGATGCAAATGATAATTTAAGCTTAGATATGGACTATTTTGCATATGATGCAAGCCGAGTAATATGTGTCGTAAATATTTTACGTCAATATTTAATTATTATAAATGCGAGGAAAAGGTTACTGGTAAGACGGGAACGTCATGCTCTTAACACAGGTTCAAACCGCGTCAAAACCGGAGTTCAAACGAGCCCAGTAAGTCTATTTTAAAGTGTTTTAAATAGAAACCCAAAACCAGCCCAAAGGAAAAGGCCCAAAAGGTTTTCTTAATTATTTAAGATATAATTAAATAAAAAAGGGGGGCACCCGCCCTTTTTGTGCCTGGACAAAATGCCCAGGCACTGGGCATTTAAATATAGGGCGGGGCCCAGGCCCCAGGCCCGCCTGGGCTTGTGCCCAGGCGGGCCCCCCCTTTGGGCTGCACGCTTGACAGCAGAGGGGCCCACTTGTGGGCCCCAGTCCTAGGGTTTCGAACCCTGGTTTGATGCATTTTTGACGGCTTAGTTTTTTTAAGAAAAACTAGCTTTAGGCTGATATTTGGACGGTCAATTGAGGGGCCAAACGGACTCCGATTGACTCCTCGTTTTTTCTGCTCGTTCATCGTTGAACGCCCTTCGATTTGATATGTTGTATCAAGATCGAAGCTCAACGGTGAGGGAGTTAAAATTCATGGAAGTTTGGCCTTTTGTTAAGGCAAACTAACTTGATTTTTTAAGTCCAAAAAGAATAGTCCCAAATTAGAAGTGGAGTA